>PVJA010015409.1:0-45474 GCA_004027025.1 Myocastor coypus | reverse complement strand
GATTCTTCCTTGGATGGACAGGGACGGGGAGGACAGGGGTGCCTCCGGAGGTGGGTGGGGTGCTTGCCTGGTGCTCCAGGCCCAGGATGGAAGAAGAGCCAGGGGAGAGGAAAGAGCAAGCCGAGGCCTGCTCGCTGGAGCAGCTGCGGCTCAGGAGCGGCGCTTCTGCGTTCTTATTCTGAGCTCAACAGCCTTCTGCTCCTATGACAGATACCAGAACCCATCAGCCTCAAGGCGGAAGAGCTGATTTAGGCTCAGGGTTGCTGAGGTGCCAGCCATGGGTGGCCTCCAGGCCTCTGGTGCAGGCCAGCACATGGCAGCGGGGCGTGAGCACCGCACAACCACCGCCCGTGACCACGGAGAAGAGAACGCGAAAAGCCGGCTGGAGCCCCACAGCCCGCCAGCCAGCCAGCCCACCAGCTCACAGGTCTGCCTGCCTGCCTGCTTCCCTTCCTCCTCAGTCTTTCTGTCTCCCTCTCTCCCTCTCTGTCTCTCTTCCTTTTTTCTTTCATTTCTTTCACAGTATTGCAGATTAAACCCAGGGCCTTAGTACCGGCTTCATCGCCAGCTGTGCTGGCCTCGCCCCAGGGTGAGCTGAGATGGTAATTCACAGTGGGCGTGGTGACACCCGCCTAATCCCTGCTCTTGGGAAGCTGTAAAAACAAACACGTCACCAAGAGTCGGATCTAGTAGTGAGACCCTGAACACCCTGTAGACCCTTCCCGAAAAAAAAGGGGGGGGGAGGGGAAAGGAGGACAGGGCAATGAGGAAAAAAATATTATACGTTACGTAGCAGTACAAACTCCCCTGATGAACGCGGTCGTTATGTACAACGCACGCTTGCTAATAAAAAAAGAAATAGAGAAATGATTATTGTAAATCTCTTAGAATGGTTAAAAAAGATGAACGTTTGGTAGAGAACTGGAGTGCGGTAGAATGTCCTTTGCTCAGGGACATAGCTGATCCCCACCTCGGTCCCCTCCTGTTCTTGCTGATGGCAGCACGATTCGACCGGGCCCAGCCAGGGAAAGCCGGCATGGGCGTGGGTTTCTGTCAGCCCTTGGCCACACAGCTGTAAGCTGCGTCCTCAAGCTGCAGGACCACAACCGGGAGCCTGGGCCTCCGCGTTCCTCCTTGGGGAAAGCGAATTGCAGCTGGGACGCACAGTGACTTCACGCAAGTGCAACATGCACACCGTCTGCGGGAAAGTACTGAGTTTTAGCACGTGTGTGTGTGTGTGTGTGTGTGTGTCTGTGTGTGCATTACACATGTAACGTGCTGGTGTCATTGCAGGCAGCCCACCACGAGCTGCAGCTTCTCATCTCAACACTGCAGGCCTCGGGTGGCAGCTTCTGGCTGCGACCCCTACCCTGGACGCTGCAGGCCGAACGCAGAAGTCCTGGCCTCCCGCCAGCAGGGGGCAGCACTGCACCCCTCTCTGTGGCTCCAGCTGATGCCCCCTCAGGGGCACTTCCTCTTAACCTTTTATTCATCATTCTAAAAAAGAAATTCAAATGCAAATTTTTTTTAGTTTATAAAACGTCCAATAGATAATTTTTGCTTCATTTTCTTTCTTTTCTTAAAAATGCATTTAGTGCGCAGATCCGACTTCTGGTGCTCCTCCTGTTTTCAGGCTCTCAAGCGCTGGGATGACAGGCGCGCACCACCCACCCAATCTCAGTGGCTCCCTCAGCACACCCCCGGGGCAGGGCCTGCACCTCGGTCTCTACACCGAGGGCAGCACTAGCCCAGGTGAGCAGGCCTTTCCTTCTCCACCTTGATAAGTAGAACATACACAAGGTTCAGGAAGGGACAGTGACGGCCCCCTCTTTCCCTGGTTTTCACACCAACGTCTGTCAGCTCGTGTAGTGTGTGACGCACCCTGAAAGCTGCGCGGTGCAGACAGGCGCCTCTCCGCCCTGCAGAGGCATGCCTTCGCTGGAGAACTGGAGGCTTCTGTGAACTTCAAATTTCCCCTTTGCAAAGCCTCAGATTCATGCACATTGTTGGCCATGATTTGTTTTTATCACCAAGTGGACAGAGAGCCCGGGGCCTGGCTAGGACAGAGGGGTGTACAATTTGCACTGTACACCACATGGAGGCTGTACCTCCAATTTTATGTTTTAAAAATACCACCCAAGACATAACTAAAGTCTGGGCATCTCAGAGCCTTACGTAGGCAGAGGCAGGTGGAGAGGCAGGTTCTGCTTAATTTCTCTTTCTCAAAGAAAAGTATAGCCGACAGAGAGGAGCCAGGATGCTTTGGCATGGGCTGGTCTAGGGAGAATGACTCGTGGTGACCAGTGCCCAGGAAACCAAAGGAACACTACCTCTGAGCAAAAGCCACTGAACTTCCAGGGCGCACGTTGCCCGTGCCACAAGTGACCTAATGGCAGCTGACGGGCTGCCCTCGTGTCCCTGCTACACTCCCACAATATTGTGATTCTGGTTAGGTGACCAGGTGACCACCGGAGATGTGTGTGTGTGACAAGCCTCTCCTCTGTCCGTTCTGCCGTGCTCACACTCAGCGTGCAAACGACAAAGCCGCAGGAGCTCGGCCGGTGCATGCTCACAACTCTGCCTGCTCTTGCGCCGTCTTCCAGCACAGCACAGAGCTCCTGCTGCTGTGCCTTCCAGGGACGTTAGCAGCAGCAGCAGCAGCAGCAGGCCTTAGTGTGTGAGAGGAAGGGGGAAACATCTCCAAGGACCCAGCCACAGCGCCACTGAGTTCCTTAGGATTTTCAGGGCCACGTGCGCCTGCTTGCATGTTGAGTTTGAGTTAGGCTGGTGCACAGCTGGGCTGGAAAGAGCTTTTCCAGCTGGAATTCGGGAATCAGCTAAAAAAGTTCTTCCCCTGCAAGATAGATGAGATTGATCATCTTTTCCTGGACAGAGTGCACTTCGGGCTCATTTTGCTTTGTAATTAAGAAGAAAGCCAGAAACATCATTTACGCATTAAGAATTTAATAGATATATTTTTCTAGCTTTATGCATTAGCCCAAGACAGCCCATTAATGAAATAAGTCTTCCTTCAGGGTGAATTTAGATGGCTGTAATCTTCTGCAGATACACCGCAAATGAGGACCATTTAATGATCTTAAAACTAACTGCCAGGAGAGGATTGTTACAGCTCTCCAGACAACAAAAAGACACTCGCCAGGGTCTTCTCCTCACTCAGCAAGTATTTCGTTTCTGGCCACTGCATTTTAAAAAAAAAAAAATGTGCAGCTATTATCTTCTGTGTGGGCTGGTCTCTGGCTTGCCGCCCTGGGAAGTGAATTCTGACCACAGAAAGTTTGAGGATTCAGTCAGTGATTGATACAAGGGTAAGGACGTTGCCCTGAGGAAACGCATCCTCGGCACTGCTACAGCGACCCTGGGCATCCACAGCTGCCCGGCCCCCCTCAGTCTTTCGCACCATAGCCCCTCTTCTTCCTCCTGACGTCCCCAGTGGCTCTGCTGATGTCCGCTGTCATAACAACAGTCAGCCTGCACTCACCTTCAAGCATTGCAGAAATCCCTCCTCACACTCAGCTTTGTTTTTCCTGCAAACAGCATCGTGGACCACCGACCGAGGTGCCGGTCACGGTGTATGATCCTGGAGGAATCCACGGCTTGCCTCATAGCTGGCTGTGATGCTGAGAAGAAGGCTGGTAGGAGGAAGTGGGCCAAAGAGGCGCGGCCTGCGAGGTGTGCGTCTGCATTCCTCCTGCCCGAGACCCCTCCCTGCCTCCCTCTGCCGTGCCACAGCACGGCAGAGCGCAGCTCTTAGCTTGTCTCTTCTCTGCGATGCCCCTCTGCCCTGCTGCCCTGCTTCGGATCCAGCTGACTAAGACACCTTTGCCCTGGTAACAGTAAAGCTAACCTCAAGTTCGGAGGGACTCAGCCCTGGACGTGGGCTCCCACTCCCTTCCCCTGTCCCTGACAAGCAGGGCTCCGGGCTCTCCTGCCAGCCTCTGTTCATGCCATCTCCTCGCCCTTCACCTTTGCAAAGCAGGGACCTAAGAGCTGCAGAGGGCCAGGTTCAAAGACTCTGGGCTCTCAGCTGAGGAGCAGTATGGCTGGAGAAATGAAAGATTTCCCTTAAAACTCCAGCGGCCTGCCTACGAGTACACTGGAATTACCAAAGCCACAGGAGCACAGTGTGTGTTAAGAAATTCAGGGAGGCCTGGGACTGCATGTGCTGCGTAGGGATGTCGCCTTCGGCTCAGGCCTCAGTGTGCACTCCACAGGCAGCACACACACACACACACACACACACTCATGACAGTGTGAGCTGTGGAAGTCAGGGGAGCTGTCCTGGGAGACATACACCCATGGAAGGAAAGGCTGCTGGGCAGGGACCCTGCAGGCCCAGGAGCTCACTCTGCCAGCATCTGCAAACGCTTACATTCCCCAAGCTGCCACTCTGTGGGCTCAGTGGGGACAATGGTGAGGACTGCCACATGGAGGCATTCTCAGTAACCTGGGGACAACGTGTGTGTAAACCTCCAACCGTGAAATGCCAGTAGAAGCTGTGTTCACCACAAGAACAGCTGATGTGAAGGAACGGTGATGCCACGAATAACCACGAGATTACAGTGATACTTCAGTTCACGAACTCAGTCTCTCCGTGGTTCTGGTCACAAAGCCAACTGCACAGAACCGAATGAGTCAGCTTCCCGTGAGGCCAACTTTGACGCTAAGGTTGATTCGGGTCTCTTAGAGCTTGACTGGCTGCTGAGATCATGGCAAGGATACAGTCAGGGCACTGATGCACGGCTGCACTCAGACTGGAGCAACTTTTGTCAAAAAGACGACAGAGGAAACAGTTGAGACTAGGTTTTGGGGCCCTCAAGTATCAAGATAAGGAGCTCTGGCCAGTGGATTTCTGTTTCTATGGCTCTTTTCTGGAAGGGCTGGGGCCGTACCTCTGTGTGTGTGTAGGCCTTGGGCTTGATTTTCTGCACAAGCAGAAGAATCCGTTCTGTAAGCAAATCCTCAGTCTATGGAAAGGGCCAAGCCAAAGCTCTCCTGCCTCCTCAGGTCCTCCTGACCCACACAGCATCCTGAGAAGGGAGCCCTGTTGGAGCCTTGCCTGCAGGTACCAGGAGCCATCGACGTCTTCTGCGTGCAGAAGTGCAGCTCTTAGTAACAGAGAGGCACAGGGCCAAAGCCATCACCAAGATGTCCTAACACCTCTGAGAGAGCTGCACCGCGGGCTAGTGACCAGCTGTGACTCCCGGCTGTCCAGGGCGCTGCGTTCTGCTGCCACAGAGCCATGTGCAACTCCCTCGTGTTCCGCCCGTGGCTGGCAACATCAGCCCGTGACTGTGCCGAGCTCTGAGTCGCTCCCCTTTAGAGCGCCAACACTCACTCGCCCTACTTGAGATGGCAGTGGTGCTGATTGCAGCACACAGGATGGAAAGGAGGGTCCTGGAACCAAGGTCCCGAAGCCCAGAGCTGCAGGGAGTTAGACTCTGCCTCGTTCTGAGTCTGTAACACACCGTGGTGCTGTGGGCTCCAAGAGAGAAGCAGAATAGCACCGCCCCAAGCTCACTCAACCAAGCATCCTTCGGCAGAAACATTTTTGTGGGAACACGTGAGACCTTGGAGGAATTGCTCTGCAGATGCCGGCAAAAGCTCCTGGAGCCCACGTCTGCTCCTGGACACGTTGTGTGCCGGGCACACGACATTTGTCCTCAGCCCACTCAGCATCTGGGGAGCCTGGCTTGCCTGTGGCCCGTGTCCTACCCTCAACGTGCTGGCGATGTTTGCAAAACGCAAACATGGGGTGACTTTGGGGGGCCGTGAGTGAGTCACACTACTCAGAAGATGGCTGATGGGGTGAGAAGCCCAGAGGAGCAGGCCATGCCTCCAGGGCCTCGCTCACCAGTGCGTGTGGGGTGCATACTGCCTGCAAAGCGTCACGCTCCGTGTCTTGTGCCTGCACTGGACAGAGTCCTCCCTCTAGGCCTGGAGCTGGCACTGCGGCATTCACACCGCACTGCGGCAGAAGCAGAGGTTTCAAAGGCAACAGAATTGGCGCGGTAGCACCACAGCCCAGTACAAAGCAGGCCTGGAGGCCCTAAGCCCTCTCTCGGAGGCCAGGCCTACCTGCTAGGCCAGTCACTCGTGGGCTTTCTGAACTACCGGGGTTGCTGTAAGGAGCTGTGCAAGCTGCTGTCTCTTCTGCTCCTTTGAAAACTCTCCCAGTCAACCCCGTGGCAAAAACAGAAGAAAGAGACGCTCTCTCGCTGAAGCAGCAGAGCACATCTGCCTGGCAGGAGCCCCGGCTCTGCCCCCAGCTCCAGGGGCCAGATGAAAGGCCCTCGTGTCTGCTGCGACACCCTGCCGGGCCGTCTTCACGGAGCAGAGCTGGGGATTCTTTCTGCCGGCTTCTTGGGAGACTCTCAGCTTCCCATCCTGCCCTCGGGTGGGTTTACCCAGAGCTCACTTTGAAAGTCAGGCATTCTCTGGTAAGTGTGTTTTAAACCATGCCGGATCACATTAAAAAGAAATGGCAGTCATTCTGCCCTGGAAACTGTTCCCTAGCATGACATTACTTTAATTCACTGGCTCCTTGTAATCAAGATCTAATCAACAGCACCTTTAAATAAGTCCTCACACAGCCTGCATTGTTACAATCAATTGAGCTACTTAAAACAGAGGCCTCCGAGGCTATCCGGAGGCATCCTGGGCCCCCTCTGTTTTATGGCGCAACCTTAGACTCGATGTGTAAAAAGGTCAGGACAGCATGTAGGCATTCGCATTAAGCAGCAGAACACTAATTAGTTTTAGCGACAATGGGGATCTGTTCCTGCGTTCTAATATTTTGATGCTTAGTTTTGTTTGAACCCTCCGGCCTTGATGCACAAAAGCACTTCTCCCGTGTTGCCGCATCTGGATTTTTCTATTTCTGTACTGTTATCGAGAGTTTGTTCTAAAAACTTCATTTCCAGATACTTGAGTGAAAAGGAGAAATCGACAGTTAAGTAGTGTGGACCCAACGGCTCACATGGACAGCGTCTTTCCCTTAGGACGTTTTCACCCTTAGATGTGTGCCTCAAGATGAGGCTGTGGGTGGACTTGGGCGTCCGCGTGTGATAACTGTCCAGGCGAGGGAGGCCATGTTGTAAAATAGTAAACATGGAGGCCCGGCGGGATGGCTCAGTGGTCTAAAGCGCTTGCTTGGGAAAGCTTGGGCGGCTTCAGGGACCGCGGTTCGAACCCTGGCACCACATGCTGCACCAGCCCTGCCCTCGGGCCAGGCTGAGCCGGCCATAAAAATGAGTGAATAAACAACTAAAGGTTCTGAAACAAGAAAAAAATAAATAAATACAATTTAAAATTCTTAAAAAAAAATAGTAAACATGGCCTGCGGCCCAGAAAGTTTTAGAAAACAGATTTCCGTGTTCCTGGATTCTATTTTAAGTTCAAGAAGAAAGAATATAGTTCTTTTAAGCCAAAGAGTAACTAATTTATTTTTTTTCTATCATTGTATTTTCATGCCTTTTCTACATATAGGTAAGTTCCCCAAATATTAAGCAGCAGTAAGAATTGCAACTCAAAACATAATACTACTTGAGGCGTTATTCAAAGTGGATATCTTGAAAATACTGAGTACTGTAAATTGTTCTAGTTATAGTACAGGGTAGTGTAGTAGAGCAGTATGCAATGAATGGTGATAGATTTCTCAGCTAGCTTAGGAACGGCAATGTCCCTGCACATCCAAACACACCCATACACCAACTATCTCACCCTACTGGGTGAGAACCCTCTCTAATTTCCACTCTGTAGAGGAAAAACCTAGGGCCAGCAAGGTTGAGCAACTGGCCCAGGCCACATGGCCCAGTGGGTGGAGCTGTTGGAGGGACACTGAGCCAGGGCCATGTGGGCTCAGCTTCCGGCCTCTTAGCCACAGTGCTGCCTGCCTAGCAAAAGCGAAGGCCCGGCTCTGCCTCCACGCGTGCTGCACTGTTCCTGAGCACTGCCGAGAACTGGCTTCCTGTGGCCGTGACACAGGCTGCTTCCTGGCCCCTGGGTTTCCAGGCTGGGATGGATGCAGCACATCTTTACCACAAGGCCCGGAGAGCAGCACCTGAGCATGGGCTCCAACAAGCCGTGCAGTTTGAGAAGCGGCTCAGGACCCTGGGGTGGCACCGCCTGTCCCCGAGAGGCCTGGTGCTCCGGCCTCATCCCACGCCCAGAGAGCAGGCGTGCATCCCATCCAGGCTGGCTCTGCTGTCCTTAAGGTGGATTCCTGTCAGCAGTCACAGCCGTGCTGGCCTCCTGCACACTGAGGAACCCCGTGCTCGCTGTGCTGCCTCAGCCAACAACTGCTGGTGGCCTTGGCCGTGGAACTCTAGGCCCTGCTTTTCCCAGCAGGACCCTCCTGGGGCCCGGCAGCCTGTCACGGTAGCACAGCAGAGCCACAGAGCATCCCAAGGTGCATGCTAGCTCTTGACTACCCCAGGGGGCCTGCGACAGCACCTCAGCCACACCCAGCCGGCCCTGGAGCTGCGTCCTGCTGGGCTCACCCTGGTCCTCGCAGGTTGGCCTCGCCGCTGCCCCTGCTCGGCCATGTGCGCTTGCCTGCTCAGTGCCTTCCGTGTGCTTCGAGCCGCTTGGGTGCTGAGGATCCAGCAGCAACATAGAAGAAGGGCAGCGGGGTGTGGTGGTGCTCACCTGCCATCCAGCACCCTGGGAGCTGAGGCAGGCAGGCCGCAAATGGAAGCCCACCTTGGGCCACTCAGTGAGCCCAAAAAGACCACACGTTAACATTTTAAAAATTAAAGAGTTGGGGGTGTGGCCCAGTGCAAAGGCCCTGTGTCCAATTCTCCAGTACTGCTAATTAATTAATTAACAAAGAGAAGCCCCAGGCGGCATTTTCCCTCAGTGCCATAGTTAATCACTCGTTGCAGCTGCGGCATAGAGAGATGCACAGTGCGTGTGGGCAGAGGAAAGGACTAGGACATGCGTGTCCCACCCACCGTCCTGGACAGTGGCAGTAGATTAAGTCACCCACTTCCAGCTGAGTAGCAGGAGGGACCTAGACCTGAAAGCTTCCTGGTTCCACTTTCCTGAAGGAGCCACCCGGCGTACCTGCTCAGCGCTTCCACCTGTCGCCTTTTGAGCTCTAGTCGCACTGCAGCCACCTGCGCCTGGCTGTCCCCCGACCCCTGACCTGAGCAGGAGGGTGGCTGGAGGTGAGAGGACCCACCCGCTTCTGAAGACCGGGCTGGTGTTTAGCAAAGCTCGAACCACCAACTCCAAAGGAAAAACAAAGTCCACGAACAGACCATGTTTTAATAGTGAGCAAAATATTTTTCAAGAGTGTAGCAATGAGCGTCCCAATATCCGCTCTGTCTCGGCTCCTAGCTCAATATTTTTAATTACTTGTCTTTATTGCTCAGACAAAATGTGGAGCCAAGTTCCGAGAAATCCCTTTATCGGTCAGATGGCAGGGTATTGACAGCTGGGCTTCGGAGAGACAGAAAACTCCCCGCGAGGTCAGCAGGGATTGACTCTAAGCAACGGATTTCTGGAGGCAGCGAAGCTGCTCTGTCAATAAGGTGTGTTCTGCAGGATGAAAAGTATTTCTCCAACACTGCGGGAGCAACGCTTTGACAAGGTACACAAGCAAGGCTGGGAGCTAAAGATGTTAGGGTACGGGAGGGGCTTCCCTAGCTGACCGCCTGACCCTAGAAGCACAGGGCGAAGCAGGGCTGTGTGTCCAGGCTGCGTGTGCCGCTGCTCAGTGTGGATCTGTGCTCTGATTCTCACGCTGCCCCTGCGTGAACAGGCCACGAAGAAGGTGACAGACGCCAAGGGTGCCCCGTGGGTCCTCGGGATTTGCCACTTCACGCTGGTGAGTTCCGGTGCTGGGCCAGGCCCACAGAACACTCTCTCTCTGGAGTCCTGGGGGGGGGGTACCTGTCACATTGCCACCCCTGAGTCCCGTACCCAGAGGTAGATGTCTGGAAACAAACAAATCAGAGGCCACATGGGGAGCGGCCTCGGAACACCTGGGGAGGGGGTGGCCAAGGCCGGGGCCGCCTTTCTTCCTCTGTTATGCTGGCCAGCAGTGGCTTCTCAGTGGCCCTGGGGACAGCTGCCTGGGCCTGCCCACATGAGGCTAGTGGCTACCCCTCAGCTTCACTCCATCCCCAGGGGCTTTTCCTGAAGCCGGTTCATCCACCAGCCAAGCGTGTTTGGAGCTGCTGACCACGCTTCATGGCCACTGCCCCCACAAAGGAGGCCACAACGGCATGGGACAGGTCGCTGGCAAGCTGGGTGCCCTGCCCGGTCCCGCGGAGAACATAGCTTGAGTTCACCTGTGGAAGAACAGTTGGGCCATGCAGGAGGGTTCCCTGGGCCTCTTGACAGGGGCACCTGATCCCATCTGAGGAGTCAGGGAGCTACTTACAGGACAGGGGCCATGACTGAGAGCTGAACCAGGGGCAGAGTAGAAATGTGCATGCTGAGGCCAGAACATCAAAGAGATGGTGGCTTTGAGAAGCAGCAGGATTGATTTCTGCTGTCAGGACATAGACATCGCTCCTGGTGCGCCCTGGGCATGCGTCCTGAGAGACCTGTGCAGATGGAGCAGGATGCTCACCCTTCCCCCACAGTAGGTGTCGCCCTCCCTCAGGAGCCCTGTGCAATCAAGGACCAGGGCAGTACAAACCCGACATCTCTCCTGCAGTCAGGACCTTGAGCAACTCCACCTCAGCTGTTCTGGATCCCAAACCCACCGGGGTCTGGCCAGGAGCCGCACCAGCTCTCCCGAGAACCCAGTTTGAAGCCTGGCTGTGGAAAGCCCACTAGGTAAACTCAGTCTCTCCTCTTGGTCCCCCTGACTAACATAAACAGTCTCAGCAATGGGTTATGTAAGAAAAGCCCAAGAAGAGTGAAAGAAGCAAGCTGCCCTTTGAAGCCAGTTATTTAAACCCCGCCGGGGGAGAGCCCAGTGAGGGGACCCAGTGCAGCGCAGCTGGAAATGAACAGGCAGCAAACTGAGTCTGAGTCCAAGGCCCTCTCCGGGAGAAGCTGCCTGACCACGTGAGCCACTGCTCTCGGGGCCGTGGTTGCTCTTTCTGGCCTTGGAGGTCGGGATGCTGCGCCTGCCCTGCCGTCCGTGTGGAGCTCTTAGGCTCAGATGAAACAGTGGACCTGAAAAGACTTCTTATGCTGTAAAGCATTACACAAATGTTAGTTACTGTTATTAAAACAAAAGTAGAAGTGGGCCAGTAGACTTAATAGGATTTAGATACAAGAAAAAAACAGAGATTATGACTGTAAAGTGAAAGATAGTTCCCTTCCCTGCTAGGGTAATGGCCAAAATTAATTTCTCAAAGCCTGGGAAATTTGCCAGAAACATTCAGAGGAGGTGCAAATTCTTATTTCAAAAAAAAAGGACAAAATTTAAAATGCGATTAAAAGGGAAAAAAGCAGTGCTCCGAGGGAGCGGCTATTTGCTCCATATTTAAGATGTCAGAGCACCAGCAACGCAGTGAAATACACCACTAAGAAAGTTCCTGGGTGCACACGGCCAGACAGATGTGCTGGCCCTCAAAGGCCTCAGGTGAGCTCCTGGGCCCCGGAACGGAACTGGGCCCCGGGAGAGGTTCTGTGGGGAAGGCCTCCCGGAAATCACCTAGCAGGGTACACAGACACAGCAGGCGAGGAGAGGACTGCGGGGACCAGGTGCCCACGGCCAGTGACAGGGTCCACACCTCCTTCCTCCCAGCTCATGTCCTCAGGGCAGAGAGGACCGGGCACCGAGCCCCCTGCAGGCCACATGGGAGTCTGTGGAAGTGACAGTGGTGGTACCACAGACCTGGCCCAGACGTCCCAGATGGTGCCAGAAAGCATCAACTACTCTGGAGTGGGAGATGGAGTTTGAAGCAAAAAAGAAAATGCAAGAGCTTCCATATCTGGAGGAGCCCAGCCCAGGGCACCCTGAGAGGGGCACGGTGACATGCGCCTGTGATCCCACACTTGGGAGCCTGTGAACAGGCAGATCACTAGGAGTCTAACCTAGCAGTGAGACCCCGAACACCCTGTAGACCCTTCCCTAAAATATGAAAATAAATAAATAAATAAAATTTTAAGATAATAAAAAAAGCAGCCGACTCCCTTCCTGAAGGTCACTTGGCCCTGAGGTCCTCTCCTCCCCACTGCTCAGGTTCAGAAGGTCTGGGGTTCTAACCTCAGCTCTCATCCTCCCTCAACAAACATGAGGAATGCGGAGCACCTGCCAGGCACTGTTCTAGCATAGGGACAAATCCACAGGGCAAGGGGGGGGCAATAGACACAAACCCACAGGCTGTGGTGACAAGAGCCGGGAGGGACAAGGGCGGGGAGCAGAGGGACAAGGGCACACCTCATTTGTGACTGTCAGAGCAGCCTGCACCATGTGCTTGGGTAGGGATCCAGCAACCGGGCCCAGGCAAGGTGGGCACAGAGGGAGCAGCCCCCCCCCCCCCCGTGCAGCTTCAGGGTGTGGGGCAGCAGAGAGGAGCAGGCGAGGGGCGGGCTCAGGGTGCTGAGGTCAGAGGGTACCAGGGGGTTGCACACCATGGTACGAGAGTGACTCAGACGGCCAGCACAGTCCAAGGACCTACCAGGGCACAGTCAGAGGCCGCTGCTGTCACCACCCGGTCCTAAGTCACCAGGTGAGATGAGAAGGACATCAAGGGCACCTTTCTCTGAGATGATTCTCAAGGTGAACGACCCCAGCTCTCACACCCTGGCTCAGCTGTCCTCTCCCTGCCGCCCAGTGTGCTGCATTAGAAGAGCTGGTGTCACCTCATGCAAAGAGGACAGTGCATGGGACATTCCTCACGGGCACCTGGTACACTTGTTGGGTGGTACCCATCTCAGCCCCAGCTTTGCAGGTGGCGGCCACACGTCACCCATTCCCAGGCACGGTTTGTTGGTGTCAGGAGCCGTCTTGCAGTCTCTGTCTCTTCCGCAAATCGCCCTGCTTTTGGAGCCTCGAGAGCAGCAACCGTCGTCAGACCCAGAGCCATGAGGTCACTGCTAACTCTTCAGCTAGTTCTTTTTCATTTGTCTTTATTCAAAAATAGTCCACGAGGGCCAACCAGATAGCTCAGCAGACTAAAGGGCCTGCTTAGGCAGGCTCAGGGACTGGGGTTCCATCCCCCATGTGTTGTGCCGGCCCTACCCCCGGGGCATGCTGAGATGGCAGTTGAGACTGGTGTGCGCTTGTAATCTCAACTCTTGGGAGGCTGAAAATAGGAGGATCACCACAAGTCCTATCTGTGTAGTGAGACCGTGCAGACCCTGCACTAAATAAATTTTATTTATTTTTTATTTTTTAATAAGGTGCGTCCTAGGCATTGTGATTTATTATTATTATTACTATTTTGTCTTTTTTGAGACAGGGTCTCACTATGCAGTTCAGGCTGGCCTTGAGCTCACTTTTGTGGCCCAGGCTGGTCTCGAACTCACACTGATCCTCCTGCCTCAGCCTCCCAAGTGATTACAGGCGTGCGCCACCACACCTGGCCACTAAATACATTTTTTAAAAAAAGAAAATAGTCCAGGAACCCCACAGATTGCCGTGGGCAGAGTCGGCAAAGGGTTTTCCAGGCCCGGTCGCTGGAGGGGTTGCTGTGGCGCTTTGTGACTAGGCTCGTAGGCACAGAATTTAGAATACCTCTGTTTATCTATGCAAACTTTCCCTGGGCCGATGCACTCCACTACTCCAGCTCTTACACAGGGGTGTGGGGTGGAGGACGATGAATAGAAGGGCCACAAAGGCTTGATTTTCCTCCTGCCTACAGGGATCCCCAAATCTTTACTGTTCCACACAGCTGGCTGGGAGAGACAACACTGGAGCCATTGTCCGTGCCCCGACCTAAGGAGGAGTGGAAATGCCATTAACCCTTCAAACAGAGCCGTCTTCTTCTCCCGATTCCGCTGCCGGGGCTAATGTGTTTGTGGCCATATCTGGCTCACTTCCGGTCCGAGCAGCAGAACCCCCGAATAATGGCCATCATTCAGATAATAATTAGCCACGTACTTGCAATAGCGGGATGTAAAGTCAAAGGAAAACACGAAAAATGTTGTTATTTTGGACCATGACAAAGAGCTTTTTAAATGAGTTTGAGCATTTTTTGCGGCTGACTCACGTCTAGCTAGGGGTCTTGCTGTGGTCGGCATGGCTTCAGCCTTTGTACTTGAAATTTCTATCTTTGACAACTGTAAAGGCTAAGCCACACAGGGCTTCTGCTGCCCGTGAGGACATACAGCTTCCCTTTGTATCCTCTGTTTGCTTTTTGTAAGCAAATGCTACAGTTTTAGGTCACATGTTGGAGCCATTGTTGCTGATTAAAGGAAATTATAACATGTCCTGGGACAATGGACCTTACAGTTTTGCCACTGACATTTTAAACTTAAAGTTAATCGCATAAATTCTCGAAAACTTTTTTTTTAATTTGGTCTGCATTATGTATTGTTTCTTTTATGCTTGGTAAGTTGGAGTTATAGTGACAAGAAAATGAATCACTACATTATAAGAGCACGATTATTTATTTACAGAAAAAAAAAACTGGAAGAACATTAACACAAGATAGTGGCTGGTTATTTGGAGAGGTAGAGACACAAGTGATTAAGTCTTTGGGACTTTTATGTGTTTCCTACTTTTTTTGTCAATAGAGATTTTCTTTTATAACTTTAAGAAGCTTACTTTCTTTTAGTTGTAGAAAACAAAACTAAATCTCAAATTTTTGGTAGATCCTTTATACATTAAAATCACTTAGATATGTTTCTTCCAAAAAATAAGCTCTACAAAGGATGAGTCACTTGCCCTAGCCGCCCCGCCCCCCCCCTTTTTTTTTTGCTTCAAAATACTACTCAAGTGGCATGACTTTCAAGTGTCAGACAAAGCTAGGCAATTCATATTTAGTTTCAGGGTCCTCACCTCAGTTAGGGTACCTGGGAAGAGCCACCCATTCTTCACCACTCTGACACTTCAGTCAGAGGAGGAGAGCAGAGTTGGCTTTGGGGCCAAGTCCACGTGCGTGAGGGGTTCCAGCTGCACGGAGTCCACCAGCTGGGCTCCGCCTGGCATTTGCAGCGAGGGTCCTCGCTGCCTCCCGCCTGGCTCTGGCTCTTCCTACTCTGATTTCCAGCTTTAGAGAGGGACCGATTCCCTAGGGGACTCACGGGTCCCTCTCAACGCATCTTCCCCTCCCTCCACACGCGGCTGGCTCCCCGCACAGCCCCATGGCCAGTCCAGGACCCGGACACAAAGCCCCGTCCGGCTCCATGGGCCACCCTGGATTCTGTCACCCCCGTTCTCTCCTGCAGGCCGCCTCTGCTAGCTTCAAAGACACAACCTGCCCCCAGTGACAGGGAGAGGCCAGCGGGGCCTGAGAACTGGGCCAGGGCACCTCGGCAGACAGGCTGTCCTTGTTCTGCCTCAGTGCCTTCCTGCCTGCTGGCACTTAGCAAATGAGAAATAATAAAAATGTTACTATTAACAAAAATAATAGGATTTGGAGCGGAAAAATGTTTGGGAACCATTGTTCTAAAAAGTGAATGGGAGGCTTCCAGCTCAGCTTCTTTCATCCCCCAGAAGTCCTAGTTTGAGAGACTGGTTAAAGTGCATCTCTGGGGGCCTGGGGCAGGGGAGCAGGGCCAGGTCCAGAGAGAGGCAGGGGGCTGACAACCAGACCCCAGCGCTGCATGACTTCGGAGAGCCCCAGGCCGGCCGCACCTCTCCCCTCCACCTCTGCTGGGCTCACAAGAAGATCACCACACAGCGACGCCTGCAGCTTAGCTGTCCTCACGCTAGTTCTGTGTTTCAACCTGCAACACAAAGGGGAAGAATTCCCAAGTACGTCCTGTCACCTTAACTTCCTTCTCATTTAAAAGCCAAAAGAAAACCAGCCTAAAAAAGTACAGGAGCCCTTAGCACCAGGCTTGATAGGACATGCTTCTAGTACCAGCTCTCAGTGCTCAGCGGCTGAGGCAGGAGGATTACCAGTTAGGTGCCAGTGTGGGCCAAGTTCAAGGCCATCCTGGACTATAGAGTGAGACCTTGCCTAAAAAAAAAAAAAAGAAAAGAAAAAAGAAACAGGAACTTTCAGAATGGCTAATTGTGGGTGGCTGTGAAAGTGGCTGGAATTCATTATGATATTCTTTATACTTCACTGTAGGAGTAGGAGAGTTTTTCGTAAGTAAAAGAGAACCCTGTTCACCAATGGTGGAATCTGAGTTAGCCACTATGGACCACTGTATGGAACCGGCTTAAAAACTCAAACCCAAATTCCCATCTGACCTCACCATCCTGCTTCTGAGAATTCAAACAAGAAACTTGAAACCAGTTCTTTGAAGAGACTTCTATGGCCCATGCTCTCTGCACCCGCCTCACAAGAGCTGAGGTGTGCAAAACACCTCTGCCTAGAGACAGCAAAAGGGCAAAGGAACCGTGGAACCTGCCTGCCCTGGAGCACCAGCCAGCCTCTGCAGAAGGAAACCCTGTCCCTTGGGACAGGAATAACGCCAGTGGGCATCGTGTTACCTCCAGTAAGCGCAGAAGGGTGAACGCTGCATGGTCTCAGTGCGTGTTAAGCCAGCAGTGGGAGGAGGCAGAGAGGACGGGGCCAGGGGTGGGGAAGTGGGAAGGAGCTGGTCACAGGGTACAGGTTCTCAGGAAGTCGGGAGAGACACATTTTTAAAAGATCTACAAGAAAACCGGTTGGATATAGTTAATTATAGCATAGTGTGCCTTTCGAAGTTGGCAAAAGGATAAATTTAACATGTGCTCACCACCAAAAACATTACGTATTTGGAGTGATGGGTATGTTAACTGTCTTGATTTAATTATCCCACATCACATTCGTAAATCAGGACATCTCTGCCATCTCCTAAGCATATACAATTCTAGCTTATCAATTTACAGCATAGGAAAGACAAGTCATGGCAAAAGCCAACTGCAAACGGTCCTCGAGTCCAGCCACAGAGCCCGGGTGTGCTCTCCGGGAATGGCTCAGGCTACAAGCAGCAGCTGGCTTGTGCGATCTGTGGGTGCTCCGTCCTGTTCCCAATTTCTATATCTGCTTCCTCCCTTGCTTGCATGCTTCACGGTAGCCCTGGCCAGCCACATGAGGACACCTGGGACTGAGAGTCAGAGGAAACTGCATGGAACCCAGAGCAGGCACACGTTGGCTTTGGATGAGCCACTGACCCCATCCAGGGCCCAGGCCTCCTCCAAGGGGCAGGTATAATGCTAGCAACTTCCTCCCACCTACAAACACAGAGCCCTTGCACACAAGACCTGGCCCTTGTTTGCACGTCATAACCTCAAGATGGCTTTTGGGGTGGTGGGAGATACCCTCAGCCGTTCTTGTACCACCTCCAAGGACACCTGCCCTGGACCTAAGTTTTCTGATTAGAGATGGGGAAGAGCAAAGCAAGGGTGGAGTGAAGTCCGGGCTGGCAGTGGGTGGGTGGACCTTGTGGGCTGGTGTTTTACCTGGTCTGGATTTGAAATGCTTCCCCCAGGTT
Source organism: Myocastor coypus (assembly GCA_004027025.1). Classification (NCBI taxonomy): domain Eukaryota; kingdom Metazoa; phylum Chordata; class Mammalia; order Rodentia; family Myocastoridae; genus Myocastor; species Myocastor coypus. The sequence continues at coordinate 27,951 of PVJA010015409.1, read as the reverse complement.
CGTGTGGTAGGGACCTGGCTGCCAGCTGAGGGGCCTTGGGGCATGATCGGGCACAGAGGGTCTAAGGTCATCGATGAGTTAATCCGCTGATGAGACCCTACACTGATGGCACTGTTGGCATGTGGCAGGAATGGGGCAGGGCCCAGCTGAAGAGGTGGAGCGTGGGGTGCGGCATCCGGCCCCTGGGGCCCTCCTTTCCAGCTCTCTGCTTCCTGGCCACCGCGAGGTGAACTGCCCTGCCCCTTCCCCTTCCTACCATGATGTCTCAGCCTCCTCATGGGCCCAGAGACTGCAAACCAGGGACTGAAGCCCTGAACTGGGAGCTGAGGCAAACCCTCCCTCCTTTAAATGATCTTTCTCAGGTACTTGGTCACCTTGATGTAAACCAAACGACACAGCTGGGTTTGCTTTTGCTGTACATCCATGTGGCTTGAATAAAAGTACCAAGAAGCCCAAGCAGAGAGCTCCTCCCCGTGCACAGCCCAGCCTCCAACACCAAGCCCATGAGGTTGGTTTTCTCAAACTACCAATCTCCCTTCCTTAGTGCCAGTACCTGTGACAAGCGTCATGCTATCAGGCCAGCACAAGTGCGAGCCTGGGGCAGCCTGGCCAGCTCAGTGGACTTTCTCCTTGGAGCCTGGACGTTGCCTAGTGACCCTGCAGGGCCGGGAAGGCTGAGCAGCTGGCCCGCTGACAGCTTTTGATCTCAGGGCCAGAGCTCCACTAACACCCAGGATGGACAAAAATGGTGCCAGAAAAAAGAGAAAAACACAGTCCTATCCATCTTTTAGAAAAAGCTCCAGAAATTCAAACATACCTCATCAAATATCCATAATAAGACTTGACATACATTAGCTCAAGTTTTCAAAAAGCCTCTAGAAGTCGTTCCCACTATTGCCATTTTATAGATGAGAAAATAAGAGGTTGGACAAGGTTTGAGAGCTTGTCTAAGGCCACAGAGCTAGCACGTGGAAGACCAAAACCCTGTCCCACCCGTATTTCGGGACTTAATAAGTTAACATCATCTTCCAGAAAAAAAGCAGCCACCACTCTCAAATCTGCCTCCACAATCTCTGCTCTGTTCCCAAGCACTGAATGTCCATGACATCTCAGGTTAAGAATGTAATTAGACCACTCACAGTCATCCTGGCTCATGAATTGTACCCTGGCTTTTAAAATGCTACCCAAGTTAGCCGGACTTCATCAAATAAAGGCCCTAATTGTCTGCATAGTAGCAGAGGCACAAGCCTCAACATCAAGGCTCAGAACAGGACTCTTCTAGGGACACTCAATTGCCTGCGTTATCTGGGAGGGACCGTGAAGCCAGCAGCCACCAGGCTGAGCCAGCGGCCACAGCGGGAAGAGGCCTCTCATTCTCTGAGAAAGTGTGAAGGACACAACGTATGTCACGGGCTCTTTAACCATTATCTGTCACTCTTTCCTTGATGACTTTGACCTGGGTAGAGTGCAGTAAAACAGACTCACGCTAACAGGAGTGTAAATTTATACAACCACTCTCAACACAATGGCACGCTGGGCGCGAAAACCTGCAAAAGGCTCTTGCCCTTGGCCTTTAGCTCTGGTGCGTCTTTGCAAAGATGCTACTGGGATTATTGAAGACACTTTCATCTAAATAAGTTCACCACAATCACATTTGTGTGGAGGGAACTCCAGAACAGTCCAGGTGTCTGGCAGGAAGCCAGTAGGTAAGTTAAGGCTTCACTACACAATGAAAGAGCACGGAGCCATTGAAGAGTGTGGACAGCGCCGGTACAGACACGCTCATGAGGGAACGCTTGTGCTCTGTGCCAAACTGAAAAGACCTCTGGGCCTGTTTGATCTGCAAGTGTGACTAGCCTTCCCAGAAGCACTTCAAGCAATCACTAAGTTTGGACCGAATGGCACAGGTGTTGTCATCTCTAGGACGAAGGGACCGCCTCCTGCATGACCCGGGTATTCTCACGTAAGACGAGGTCACCATATAGCACAAGCGTCACTGTCCATACGACACAGGCATCCTCACTCGTATGTTCTAGATGGGGCTGTTGAGGCACAGAGAGGAGACCTGCAGCACCCGTGAGGGTGAACTTGAACCCAAGTCTGTCCAGCGCCAAGTCCCATGGGTTTTAGTCTCTGTTACCCATGGCAGAAAGAGGGAAGTCAGAGGCTAAACTGGATGGAAAAGAAAGTTGCAGTTTGGCAAATCTTGCATTCGAGCCACATTGTTCAAAACCATATTCTGCAGGCCGGCTCCCTGCGGCGGCCTCCGTGCTGTTGGTACTTCTGCTTTGTCTCTCAGGAAGCCAGAACAGGCGCGTTGGAGCACGGTTCTGCAGAATGCAGGACGACCAGTGTCTCTGAGTGGGAACCAGGTAACAAGAGGTAGGACAAAAGGGTGACAGGGAGCCATTGAGAGTAGGTGGGAACAGTCTGCTCATCCCCAAGGGAGCCTCACTGGAGACAGACCCTGGCTGGGACAGAGGAGCCGGGCAGGGCCTGGATGCCGACGGCCTTTGTGGTCAGGTCGAGAGCCCTCTGTGATGCTGGGGAGCATGAGACTGACCCAGGAAGCGCCAGAGGCAGTGGGCTGCACGGGCCTGGGACCCAGGGCCCTGGAGGTGCCATCCACCTGACTTAGATCCCACCTGCATCCATGGGTGGGCACACTGGAGACAGTGTCCATGTCACAAATGAGCAAGTGTAAAGATGATATGCAAATAGGCGTGCATTGGAAACAGATACCAAGTAACTGTCCTAGCAGACAGTTCTCCAGGGATTTAGTAAGCAGATAGATCTCACCAGCCTGTACTATTTTCAATATTAATATCCAGCCAGCTATTCATCTTAAGGGAAACACTATCTAATTTGCATAACATGGGGTAGGTCATACGGGACCCTGACCTCTAGGGAAGTGGTCTCCTCATAGTGGGCTCCAGCCTGGGCTTGGACCACACAATACTGCACTAAGATTTTGAAAGCTGAAATCTGAGCTGGGTGCGGCGGCGCACATCTGTGATCCCAGCACTGGGGAGGCTGAGACAAGAGAACCACTACAGGTCTGAGCGGCATAGTGAGACCCTGTACCAGACGCATAAATCAAGGACAGATGGGTGGCTGGTGAGATACACATAGTAAAGCATCACCAGGCCTGGCACAAAGAAAGCATCCGTGCCAGCGACCTACTAATGACCGCAACTCATGCAGAAGTCTTCCAGCTGCCGGGGGTCAGGGTCTGCGTCTTCCTTCCCTTGGCACACGCAGGTCTTGCCTGGTTCCTGGGACGCAGACTTGGGCCTTAGCCACGTGGCTGTGAGCTGACAGAGAAGGAGGGAAGAGGAAAGCAGGGACAGGAGACAGAAATCTGTCACACAACACAGGAATGGACGAGAATGTAATCCTGACTAGAGACTGCGGTCCGAAGGCGTGATCTGCCCTTGGTTCACTTCTTCAGCTCCTTCATTCATTCCAAAAATATGGCCTGAAGGTCTCTGCTGGGACCACAGTGAAGAGACAGGGAGAGAAATGAGACAAGGCTGTCGCGTTATTTACCAGGCAATGGGGACACACTCGTTAGAATCAGAAATCCTGGAGGCTGGAGTGACTAATTACAGGCTCTTTTTTGTTTGGTTTTTAATGTAGGCTCCTCAGAGTCAGGAGATGAGCGGTAATTCAGATCTGCCTCCAGGAAGGGCAAGTAATGCAATTCGTGTGGGGTCTGTCCTGGAGAGAGAGACAAGACTCTGCAGCCCTGCTCTTCAGAACAGCCTGGGGGTCACAAGGACCAGGCCTGCAATGCCCCTGGCCTGGCTGTTGTCCATCTGTAATGCAGTATTGGATGAGTTATCATACAAAAGCTCCTTGCTTCACCCTCCTGTCCCTGACAGTACGTGGGCTCTGTGCACCGAGGCTTGCCTCTGCCTTGTTCTCCACAGAGTGCCCAGCAGAGGCTTCTAGAACAGGGCTGTCCAATATGGTGGCCAGTGCCAAAGGTGGTTATTGAAGATTTAATGTGGGATTGGTCCAAGATTTCTGCTGTGAGTGTCAAGTAGACATAAAATTTTGAAGTGAGCTAGGTGAAAAAAAAAAAACAAAACTGAGATATATATTTTTACAATATATTGTCTTAAATACACATATATTATTGAAATTATTTCTACTGCCTCTCTTTGCTCTTTAACGTGACTACTAGAAGAGCTTAAATGGCACATGTCATTTCAGGACTGTGGCTCACAATACATTTCTATTGACAGAGATGTTCCATAAATTTTAGCTGGATAAATGAACAATTGGGTTCTTGAAAGGCTAAAACCAACATGTTCCTCACAGAATGACAGCTGGCATCAGGTGACATATGTGAGCAGCTCCCCTCTTCATTGGGAGGTTCCCAGGAGTAGTCTTGGTATTGTGCCCCACAGTCTTGGGCAGACAAATCACCAGGAATAGAGTTTTGTAAAGCATGAGGTCTCAAAATAGGCTATATTTTCCCTGTCACAAAAAAAGAAGAAAAAATGGGCCAGCCATGTGTGGAAAAGCAAAGAAGATTACAATCTTATTCCAAGATTAAAACTTCATAACAGAGTACATCCAAGCAGGCCAAACCAAAGAGGGCATGGAGAGCATGCATTATATTAAACCATGAGTTATTTTACGCAGGGCTGAGACTGTGAGGGGAAATGGAAAGGAAAATTACAGAGGCAATAGAAGAAAACGGAATTTTATAGCACGTGGAGATAATCTTTGAAGAAAAATGCTGAAGGTAATGCTTGTGATGAAAAGAAAAAAGGCCCAAGGAGCCAATAATGTTCTAAGCTGTCTGAAATCACCCAAAAATATATGAGAAGAAGAAAACAAATAAGGAGAAAAGAAGAGCGGGAGGGAGGAAACAGCCCGCGGACCGGGAACCCACCTTCCGTCACCGAAGTTGTTTCCAATTTTCACTGCTTTCAAATTTCTACCGCAAAATTCTACTTTGTAGCCAAAGCGAAAGCGCAGTGGAGTTATTTCTAATTAAAAGGACACAGGGGCAGGCAAGACACTCAGCATGGCAATGAGACCGCAGGCCAGAAGGGGAGCCGGAGCCCTCAGGTGGCTGGGCAGCGTGTGACAAGGGACATGGGAGATCAAACGGCTGCGGGAGTGATGGAGTAGGCGCCAGCAGGGAGTGGGCATGAAAGGCCGCGTGCGAGAAGTCGGGGCTCCACCTTGGAAGCTCGGGGTGACAGAGCCCAGGGGACGAGACAAATGAACCAAGTTTCAGAGCCAAAATGATGATGGATAGATCCGGGGGCAGCCAGCGCCTGCGGAGGACGGCGAGGGCTCGGCAGAGGGCTGACCCTTTGCCGGCTCTTTCCCTGAGGAGGAGGGGGCAGCAGGCAGTGGTCCTTAGCTGCGCAGCATCTGAAAACAGGAAGGGGTTCAAACAGGGCGACCTGCTGAAGCCGGGCACCGTGCCAGGACGGTGGGCACCTTGGGCCAAGCCTGCCCACCTGTCTGCTCCAGGCGGCACCCACCCCACACCCTCTCGGGGGGCCAGAGGGTGCAAGGACTCCAACTAGGAGGCATAGTCCAGCCCAACCTCTGGCCACTCTTGTTTTGTGTCCAAAACATGTTGCTGAGACATGAGAAATCCTAAAACAGTCCTTTCTCAGTACGAGTACCTGAGACATTTCCACGTTCCTGGAGCCCAGAATGCATAGCGACTTGGTAAAGGCTCCGTCCAAAAGGACTTAGGACCTGCGAACAAGATGTGTGGTCTACACCGCTGCCTTGGGATCATCCATTCTTTCCTTCTGCTGTAAAGAACAAAAACCAGAGTTCAGAAGACCAACAGAATAGACACCCAGCCTTTAGCCAGGACTGTGAAAACCCAAAGAAGCTGGACAAAGGCGACAAGCCCACTGGAGCCCTACCTCAGACCTAAAATACCATCCCTTCTAGGGGGAGCGAGGACAGATTTCATTACGTTCATCAGCATGCCTGTGGGTAACCCGTGTTTACATAACACCACATTTGAATAACAAGCCTTCCAAGGGAGACCCTGGATTTCTGCCTGTGAGGTGACATCATTAGCAATCTTCTCGCTGCTCACAGGTTAGAGAGAGTATTTTTAGATAAAGTGTCGGTGGTAGTGAAGAGATCCCTGTCCTACAGTTTTCCACAGATTTCATAAGGAAGCATCCTTAAGACGGATATTCAGGGAATCCTGTGACACTTGGGGGGAGGTTCTTCGATGCAGAAAGGGTGGCTGTGGGCAAGCCTTTCGCAGATGATCCCAAGAGACACCTAGCCGTTCCACAGTAGCCACCTCTTCCTCCTTCATGTGAACTTTAATTCATTTATTTGTTCTCAAGGAAGGATTTCACCCATTAAGTGGTTAAAATTTAAGGTTATCCATCCAAGGAGCGGGAAATGAAGGTTCTCAGTTTGATGGACAACAGCTCAGAGATCCCTGATGTCCCAAAATATTAGGTTTCTCTTCTAATAATGTTGGAAATATTGCCTACTGTCACGATTAATCTGCACCCCGGCACAAGCTGATTGTAGGTGACACAGTCACAGCGCAGTGCTCGTGTTGGTCTCCACAGCCCGTCAAGTCTGCTCCAAATGCGGGGTGGACGGGAGGGAACGGGGATACCAGGCTTCCTGCTGGCTAATAGATTGTGACATGGAAGAAGGAAACCTTTATTTTAATTCAGAAAACAAAAGCCAAATAGCAAAACTTATGTGCGTGCTGAACTTTTTTTCTTCCTCGAGTGGAAAACACTGCCTCACTAACAGCTCTTGGCTGGCACCAAGGGAGGGCGGAGGCTTCTGCAGATGCGGAGGAGACGCACACAGCACCTCTCCAGTCAAAGGCTTGAATTATTGCGCTGGGTTCATGAAGTTTCGCGGGCATCTAGACACAGCATTGTCTTCGCCCTGGAACAAGCTGCCCTTTCTTTCTAGAAAGAAAACAACCCAATGTTCCTTACAATTGGATCTGTATGCATCAAGGAGCGATCTATATTTTGAAATTCTTTGCATTGTCCATGGAAGGGTGTGCTGTTTGGACCCGACAATGGTAACATTGATTTTAAGATTTTTGAATTTTGGTTGTAGAGAGCAAACAGAGAAAGAAAACGGCCGTCTTTCAGAGCTACAACAACAGGGCTCTTACATCAACGCGCCAGCTCCCGCCTGCTTTGCATAGCCCAGGATCAATACCGCGCATTCAGCGGCCGCTGCTAGCCCCTTTACCAGCTCCTCTCTTTAAAAATAAGGATTGAAAGGGTCTTGCCGACAAAGTTATGTCATCTTCCGCCCGTTCCCTCCCGAAGCGGATGATTTGCTTTGTTGTGTGCCCCGACAATTGAGCCTTGTCTCTGAGCTCATATTTATGAAGTGAAAGTATTTGGAAACTGGCGGAACAGTCAGACCCGGTTGCCATGGGCAGTAATCGTGGCAGAGTCGTGACCTCCCTGTTATGCAGCCAGTAACTAATTGAAATGATACAAATTACTCCGATTCTCGGTCTGCCCATTTAGAGCCTGGCTCTGGTCAGGGGTCAAACGAGCTGGTATTCATGAGACCATGTTTGAAGTTGCTGCTGCCCTAGCAAGTGGGGGGCGGTGTGGCCCCGGCCTGCTCCGAGCTCCCCTCCTGCGGGGCGTGCCTGTGCCCACCTTGGCCGGCACGTCAAAAGCTGGCCGTTGTCCCTCGATTTGTGCTGCTTGTCAACAGTATGGGACACGGTCTGCTAAACTTCGCTGGCTAAAAATAACCTCTGTGTTCAGAGGCACTGGGGGAGTCCTCGCCTGCTGGCTTCCTGGGCTTCCCAGGAGCCCCGCGCCAGGCGAAACCAAATGCCACCAGCCCGTGTCAAAGGCTGTGCCACCTCCCCACCCGCCCCATGCCGTCCTCGCTGCCCGCGTCTCCACATACCTGCCAAATGAATAAGATAAATTCACGGCCCAAAAGGTAGATGGCACGCAAGTCCTGTCTTCCGAGCGTCATCAAGGTGATTATCTCTGCTAGAGAAATGACACTAAATGTTAATCTAATTGAATCTGAGAGAGGTGGCAATAAAAAGTTAATAATTTACAGAGAAACTGTTCTTCAGAAAATTCTAAGTGAATGCCCACTAAATGAATTTCAGGAATCTTGCTCTGAGGCTGGTAGGAGCTGTCACAAAGCTGGCAGCAGACACTGAAGATGTGTCTTACCCTACCCAAGCCATCTGCCTTAAACAAGCACATGGGACACGTGTGTCTGTGGAGGCCGCAGACTTCGCCCACAGAACACCACAAAAAAAGTGGAGAAGCGCCTTCTGGGGTGGCTGAGACCTAGGGCAGGAAGCCGCTGTGGTGTGGAAACTTAGCTCCAGCACTGACTTAGCCCAGTACCCTCTGAGATCAGGTGACCTTGCACTGAAAAAAGCCTCAGGAAATTCCGTTAGTCTGGCTTTTCTGCCTGCTCCCTCCCTCTCTCTCTCTCTCTCTCTCTCTCTCTCTCTCTCTCTGTCTGTCTCTCTCTCGCTCGCTTGCTCGCTCGCTCCCTCTCTCTCTCTCTTCCCATAGTGATTTCACACAGAGTTTTAAGAAAATAAAAACTACAAAACAAGCACATGCAGGGGGTCAGGTTAGGCCCTGCTGCCAACCCCTGCTCGCTCTTCGGCAGAACTCACCCTACAGAACACCGCTCGCCTCAGATCTCATGAGGAAGACAAACCTTGCTGCCCCTAGACCTAAATGCCACGCCCAGTTCTGCCACTGACTATACAGCGAGTCAACAATTTGGTTTCCTTTATCCAAGTTTTCTCGTCTTATGCAGAAGTATGTGAACATAGCATCTGTCAGGGTAAAGTCCTCACCAGCGGTGCTCCTGTTACTTAGCTGGGCATGGTGGCACACACCTGGTAATCCCAGCACTTGGCAGCCTGAGGCAGGAGGATCAGTGTGAGTTCAAGACCAGCCTGGGCTACAAAAGTGAGCTCAAGACTAGCCTGAACTGCATAGCCAGACCCTGCCTCAAAAAGACAAAAAAAAAAAAAAAAAAAGAGAGAGAGACTGGTGGAAAGTGTCATAACGGAATAAAGTCAGAACTTAACAATGAAGACTTAGCAGTGAACCTCCCAACCCCATGGGTGGCTTTTCTGTATCCAGTCAGCTGTAGAAATTCATAGATATTGGTATCACTTTAAAGACTCTAAATCTCAGAAATAAACTTCGCTATTATCATTTGTAAGTGGGCAACACCAGTGTAATTCCCACCCGATGCAGCTGTTGCCCCAGCGGGGAGGAAGCCCCAGACCAAAGGACTCCCAAGCACCAGGGACACTGAGCAGGACACTTGGGCGCCCTGGTTTGCAGCCCAGGCAGCCACATCTGTCTGTCTGTCTGTTCAGTGCGGCCCCCTCTGCTGAGCAGAGAGCAGAGGAGGCACCCTGGTCACCTGGCCTCTCTGCACACTGGGGAGTTACGGCCCCAAGGAGGATGCACCCAAGGCTGTGTCAGACCCATACCACCTTGGGGCTCACCCGGGCTGGGCTGCAGGCCTTCCTGGCCCACTGCCATCTTGAACTTCCATCCTTCTCACCCTGACACCCGGCGCCTGCGTGGCCACATCCATAGCCCTTGGCAATCCCCAGGAAGGAGGTCCTCACGCCGCCTCGGTGCCTCCCAGGCTGGGGATCCAAGGGCGCGTTCTGTGTCACCCCTCTCTGGGCTCCTGAGCGCAGTCCTGCATACTATGCCGCAGAGCGCCCCCTCAGGGAAAGCCCCATGTCCTGTTCCTCCCTGGACACCGCCTCCGAGTTCTGCATCTCCATAGAGAAAACTCTGAGTCCCATAGCCCCAAGAGGACCAGAAGCTGAGCTCCAGGGTAGAGGGTGCAGGTGGACAGCCCTAGCCAGGCTGGCTTCTGCAGCAGGGCCCCACTGAGCCCGCAGCTCCTGCAACTGCAGAGTGGATCCATCCGCTTACAAGGCTGGAGCCCGAGCCCCTCACAGGTCCCAGCTGTTCCTACTCCCAGGCTCTGTGCATGGGGACTCCATGTCACCAAGCTTGGGGACAGACCCTGTGCAGCCACTGCAGCAGGCCGAGCCGGCTCTGCCTTTCTGTGCTCTTTGCATGCACAGACAACAGCAGCTGAGCCGGGATGGCTGTCACTTTCGCTGTTGGTCTGCATTATTATTATTATTATTATTATTATTATTATTATTATTTTGGTCCACATTCTTTGTAAACAGCTTTACCAAGGCATAACTGACGTGCCCAGAAGGTCATCTATTTTAAATTCAGTGCAATTGTTTTCAGTACGTGTGCCGTTTTGTGAGTGTCGCCTTGTCCCGGCACAATCTTTCCATGCCCCCGGCAGGTGCTGCTGGCTGCTGACAGGCAGCTTGCTGGCACCTCCCATGCCAGGCACACACTGAGCTATGCTCCGTCTCCACAGATCGGTCTCTTCTGGATGTCGCATAAGGAAGGGCACTGCACCACAAGGGTGACTGTGGGTCTGGCTTCCTGAACACATCAGAGCATCTCTTAGGGTTCCCTATGCTCCATATAATCCTTTGTCGCCCTTTTCCTTTGCTGAGTAATATTCCTGTGCCTAGATACACTAGCTTACGCAGCTGCCAGTCAGACAGTCAGACAGCTTACAGAGCTTCAGCCTTCATAAACAATGTTAGCTTCAGTCTCTTTTGAGATACTTTGATATTCATTGTACAAAGGCAATAATGCGAGTCCCCAAATCATGACTCTTTTGCCCAACGTGAAGTAGCTGGTAAGTTAGAGCCCTGCCGCTGGCTCTGAAGCCCCTGCTCTGGGATAGTGGTTTTTAGATTTGGGAAATTTTCTGTCATGAAAGTTAAAATGTGAAACCTTTTTTTTAAAAAAAATTGAGACTAGACCTCCGTGTGCCACTTTTCGTACCTTGCAAAGGACATGGTTAGAAACTAGCTTCCAGGGGCTGGGGAGATAGCTCCGAGGCACAAGTGCCTGCTGGGCAAGTGCAAGGTCATGAGTTCGAACCCTGGTCCCACAAAAAAAAAAAAAGAAACTAGCTTCCCAGCCTGGCGCCCGCAGCCCTGCCCCTGGTGCTGTGTGGCCAGGACCACCAAGCAGGAGACCTGCACTGAGTCAAACAAAGGCTGCGCAAGGACGTACAGACTCCCGACTCATCGAGCTGTAAGTGTCAAATGCGGGTGGCTTTTTACATTTCAGCAAAAGAGTTTAAAAAATAAAAACATAAAGAGCCAGCTGTTAGCATCATTGAAAAACTACCAAGGATGCTTCCACACTCAAAGTAGAAAAGCAAATTTGGTCTTCCAGAAAAGCATGCCACTGTGTATTTATTGTTCTTTTTTCTTCTGGAAGTTAGTGTGGGTAGCTCTTGTGTAGAGACCACCATTCCTGGCCATGAAGCCTGTGGGCTGCCCTGGGCTATGTGACATTTTTGAGCACCTTTAAAAAGTGTTAAATGAGGGGGCCAGAGAGATGGCTCACCGGTCTAAAGCACCTGCTTAGGAAAGCTTAGGCAACAGCAGGGACGGAGGTTCGATCCTCGGCACCACATGCTGTGCCAGCCCCACCCCCAGGGCAGGCTGAGGGGGCCATAAAAAAATAAAAAGTGTTAGATGAAAAGGCAAGGCTTTATCAACTTCGTCCCAACTGCACTCAACCCCTCCGATCCTGCTGTGTCACCCGGCAGTGTGGGAAGGGATCTCTTCTGAAGGGACGGAGATGTTTAATCCCATTTTACCTGCAGCTACAGCCCAGGGCCTCGGGCAAGGGACCGCAATGCCATAGCCCGCAGCTGGCTAGCCTAGGCTGCACCCGCAAGGCCCAAGGCCCGGGTGCAACTCCATGGCAACACATCTGCATCCGAGGGAAGGGAGGAAACCCGGCCTCCGGACTCCAGGGAGGAGCACGGGGTCCTGCTGACTTTCATTTTGTGGTTTCTGTCCAGGTCCCCAGCGGAACAAAGGCCATAATGAGGCTCAGCAGGAGCGAGATTGGCTGCGGCCCCCCGAGTCGCACCCCCAGGCCTGGCCGGCCAGCCGCGCTCCTGCCACTCCCGATCCATGGCTGTTTGTGCAGGAACAAAGAGACGTGGGTCTCCCTGCTATTCATCCCGCCCCACAGGCATGAAATTTACAGACACACGCGAGAATCCATCACCAGAACCTTTTCCCCTGTCATGTTCAGCTGCTGAAAAGTGGGGGCACTCTTGGATATGAATGTTAATAGAGAAGAAGAAAGAGAGGGCAGCTCGGGGCCTCTGCCCCCTCCACTTCAGGCCAGCACGCTGGATTTCAGCATTTGGGGGGGAAGTTGAAAGTCTCCCTCTTGCAACCAGGGCAGGGAAGGTTTCGTGGAATGTTGTCATCATTCCAGGAGTCAACACTTTCTCTTAATAAATAAAATACACCTGCTATAATTCAATAACAAAATCAAAGCACTACGGAGCTGGAGAAGCAGTTGGATTCGGTGAGGCCCGGCCCACGGTGTCTCCTGGCTTTGCTCGCAGGAGCCGGCCCTCCGCAGCATCCGCCCACCGTCTAGCTGCAGGGTGGATGTGTTCACACTGAACTATTAATCTGTTTCAAAATGCCATAACATTTCCATGAAGAACTTCCTAATTTTTTTTCAGAAATTAAATGTCTGTTTAAAGTTCATTCCCTCCTGCTGTAACTAATTGAAATGAGATTTGGTTTATCTTTATGACATGGAAATGGGATTGAGTTTCATAATAATAACAATAATGATAACTCGATAGATTTTAGGAGTCGTAGTTAATAATTTCAGGAACAGGGAGAGTTGGGGCTGGCCTACTGCCACCTGCCGACCCCGCAGTCAGGAGAGATGGACACGGGCCGATGTCTACCACAGGATCCCACCACGGGTTCCGGCGGATTCTCCCCCAGGTCTCAACCTGTCCAGGGTCCTTAGAGGAGCGCCACAATTAGATGGGGCCTCAAGCAAGCTCCCCTGTCCAGCCCAATGGACCAGTGGCACACAGGCTGGGCCTGTCATGGGAGAGTCCAGGCTGGCCCTCCTGAGTATAGTTTGCAACCAACGGACTAAAAGCGTAGTGCCCCAAAAATCAGGGCAAAGCTTCCCGACAGCATCCCTTTTGGCCTGTGTGGTGGCCCTTTGAGGGTGGGTAGGGTTATCATCCTACTGTGCAGATAAGGTCCCTGCGCTGCATGGTTAGCTGGTGGTCTGCTTGTTCCACCCTGCCAAACTGAACTAGCGTGGTGCTGGACGTGGGGGACCACCTGAGAATGGCTGCTGGCAGCATAAGAGGCTGAACGGGCTGGGAAGATAGCTCAGTGGAATAAGCACCTGCCTGGCAAGTGCAGGTTCCTGAGTTCAATTCCCAGTACCATAAGACAAATAAACAAACATTGTACTTTTAGGGCCAGGGAGATAGCTCCATGGCACAAGTGCCTGCCGGCAAGTGCAAGGTTGTGAGTTCAAACCCCAGTCCCACAAAAAAAAAAAAAAAAGTAAGAGGCAGAACAGGACAAGGGCTGGGAGAGGCTGTTGGGGAAGCCATTGGAGAAGCTGCTGCAGCTGCGGGAAGCTGCTGGCCCTCTTGGGCTGTTCTGCAGGCGAACCCTGTTGTGCTGACTTTCCTGGTGAACTTGGCTGTCCTTGTCACTGGAGAAGCTCAGGACCTCACTGTCACTCTGCGTGGCTGGGGTTCACTTTGGGGGCGCTCTGGTCCTCACCTTGAGCAGCGCGCCTGGCTCCGGAGAGGAACAGAGAGCCGTGCTCAGCCTGCTGGAGAAGCCTGTCGTGCTGGCTTTCCTGATGGGAACTCAGCTTCCTCATCCCTGGAGGAGCTCCGGGCCTCTCTGAAGATGGCTGTGGGACCCTTGGGGGTGCTCTGGTGCTTACCTTGAGCATCACTTTGTGGCTGCAGCACAGACCCCTCAGACTACTGGCGCGGACCCTTCATCCCACTGGCACGGACTTCATAGCTTCCACCACTGGCCATTGGGCCTTCCCGGTGCAGATCCGTGAAGTGGGCCTACCTGAGACACAGTCGTGGGCTCTAGGCCTCCCGCTGGACTGTGAGAGGCACTGCAATGAGCTCCAGGCCTTCACCTGGACTGCTGCAGGACATCAGGACCAGGCCCTCAGCGGGAGCTTTCGGCCTTCAGTGTGAGGACGGACATGTTGCGCTCTCTGTTTATGATTCTTTGAGTGATTCACTGTGAAGTAATCTTATAAAATACATGCTGTGTTGTACTGGTCCCCTTGCAAAACCCCAAACCATGCCAGTAGCTGAGGCCAAAGAAGCAGAAGCCCCGTCCACGTCATCAGGCAGGTCCTGCTGGAGCTAGAGGCCCTGCTGGAGCTAGGATCTTGTCTGTTTTGTTTATCATTATTTTCCAACTCTGAAGGGCAAAACCATCACTGGCACAACAAATCTGTGTTGCTGGCAAGAGTGAATGAATGGGGAGACTGAGAAGTTTCCCAGCTCAGGGAAGTTCAGTAACCTAATTAGTTCACAGGTAAAGATTCTTTATTTAGGGCCAATGATGAAAAGATCATCTTTGTTTTTACTTTTTTGAAACAGAGTCTTCCTATATAATTTGGGCCTCTCTTAAACTCACTGTGTAGCCTGGGCTGGTCTCAAACATGCAGTGATCCTCCTCCCTCAGCCTCCTGAGTGCTGGGATGATGGGTGTGTGCCACCACGCCCTGCCCACCGAGGTCTTTTAGCCTGCGCACAGCCAGCAGACCTCCCCTCAAACATCCCAGCTCCTACCAGCTTCTTGCGTTTCATGACCGTCTCTAAGGACACACGGAGTGCAGCAGAGTGTCCTCGTTGGATGTCATTTGTCACCACAGATGACTCTCTCTGAGTGGTGCTGGCCGTACAGCTGCTGCCTACTAAGTACAGAACAGAGCTGCAGGAATGCTTGGGACCTACATCTTCTATCTGGAGATCAGAAAGCTCCATGTGTCTCAGGCCCCAAGGCAGAAGTGTGCTGGCTGTGAGGGCTGACCCCAGGACCTCGTCCTACTACAGTGGGGGTCCCTCCATCATGGCCTGGAGTCTCCATCCTCAGGCAGAGTACAGACAGAGAAAGGAGCCCGGAGAACTCTGGGAGAGGCCCAGAACCTGTGTGTCTTTGTTACTTTTTACTTGTTGCTGGGACAAATACCTGACACCCAAAGTTAAGGAAGCAAAGGTTTAGTTGGCGCACAGTTACTCGAGGTTTCAGTCCATATTCAAAGCTCCAGAGCTGAGTGGAACAGGGCAGAGAGCATCCAGTTCACGGTAGCAGGGCAGCAACAAATGGCGACAGAGGCAATTGAGCAACCCGGGCAACAGAGAGCCACAGCATGGGTCTGTCTCTCTGTCTGTCTTTTTATGTCACGTTCAGGCTCTCTGCCTCGGCCTATCTGCCTCAGGCCACACCTATAATTCTCAACAGTACTCAGACCCATAATCTCATCAGTACTAAAACACGTAACCCCAGTGGATCATGAGTCAGGTCTGAAACTCTAGCAGTCCCCGCCCCATGACTGCATGAAGCTTTGAGGGGACAGCTAGACACAAACCCTAACACTGAGCCCCGCCTGGTCCATCCCCAGCCCCGACGATGGGGTGTTTCCAGGGTCTGCCCGCCCGCATGGTGTCCCCGCCTCCAGCCAGCCAGTGGGCAGAGCTCCTTCCCTGCCTCTACGCTGTGGTGACTGTGCCATCTCGTCCTGTGCACTTCTGTCTCTCATCGATGCCCTTGAGGAGCCGCAGGGAGAAGGTATCTCAGAGATGGCGGGGAGCAGCGTGCCCAGGGGCTGCCTGGGACTACGCGCCCCAGATGGAGTCCACATCTGCCAAGGGTTTGGGAGGCAGTGGATGCCGGGAAAACCCTGCTGTCTAGCAATGCTTGGCCCCTGGACGAGATTCTGCATGGGGGCTGCCTCCTCCTCCGCCTCCGTGCTGTGGTGAGGCCACCATTCCCTGTCACTTCCTGGTGGGTTGTCATAGCAACCTGTCCTGACCCTCCCAGCACTCTTGTCACAGTGAGATGGGGATCCTTCCAGAAGACCTGGCGGCTCCCCTCGGGGTATACCCAGCTCTCCCAGGAAACCCCACATACAGCCGTCCCAGGTCCCTCAAGACTGCCCCAGCCTGCCCCCTCCCAGTCCTCCGCATATTCGGTGCCCCACGGCACTTGGCCACCTGTGGGTTACCCCACGGGGTCCAGGCCTTTCCTGTAGTTGTCCCCTCACACACATCGGTCCTCTGCATACCTGGTGTCCACAGAGCCTCACCCTGCTCTGAGACAGAGCCTTCAGGCAGGCTCTGGAGGGAAGCGACGCCATGTGACAACTGGGCCCAGCCATGGACCCCTGGGCTCCTGGAGTCCTCAATCCCTCAGTCCCTTCTGGGAAACTTCCTCCCCAGCCTCTCACCAGGCCTGGTGACTGCTGCTAACCCCAGTCAGTCAGCAGGCTGAGGCAAAAGTTCACAAGTTCCAGACCTGATTGGGCAACTTAGGGAAGCCTTGTCTCATGATAAGGTAGAAAGAGCTGGGGACAGAGCTCAAGGTGGAGCATTTGCCTATGTGCCTGAGGCCCCGGCCCCTCCCTGCAACACACCCTGTGCTGCAAGTAGCGTGGGTCACACAGAGAGGCCACGCTGGCGGCTGATGCCAAGGAGAAGAGTGAAGGTGCCGCCTTCTGTGGGCGGAGCCGAGGCACGCCCCTCCTGTGTGGCCCCTGTCCCCCCGTCCTCAGGTGAGCAGGGGCTGTACATGCAACAGGACCCCACAGTGGGATCAGCACAGTGAGGCAGCACCCTGACCCCACATCCCCGAGAGTCTGGTCAGTGTGCAGGGCGAGGCTCAGCCAGCGCGACAAGGCACGGGACCCTCACCAGCTGCGGTAAGGGAGCGGCTCAGGACAGCACTGGCGGCTGGAAGCTGAGGGGCCTCCTCCAACCACAGAGGTTGGGTGCGCTGACCGCGGTCCTGAAAACAGCCCACGCTGGATCCAGACAGGGCCCCGCCTGGAGGCCAGAGAGCCCACACGTGTTACTTTGTGAAGACAAACATGGAGGTTTGTCTCGTGGCCTCAGGACGCTGCTGCCGACCTCACCGCTTGCCTCTCCATCGTTCTGCTCTGTGACCCTGTGAAACTGCATGCCGGTGGGCGCTGCCTGTGGGTGCTGGCCTTGCCCGGGCACGAAACCTCCAGACACTGGATAGGGCCAGGAGCTATAGCCCAAGGGTTGGACAGCCACCAGGGTCCAGGACAGCGGTGTGTGAGCCACAGTGGGGCTTGGTGGTAAAGCTCATCGCGTGCCCTCTGGCCAGCTCTCACACCTTCCCGTCACCCCCGGTTCATCAGGACGTTCTCTGCCGCAGGCTGTGCGTGGGCACCTGTGACTCACTGTGCTCGCTGGGGGGCCTGACTGCAGAGCCTGGGGGTGGGGCTTGGGAACGTCGACACTGCGCCCCCTCTGCTGTGGTTTGTGGGTGTGGAGAGCAGTGGTAGAGACGAAAAGGCAGGCCCTGAAATACCAGGACCCCGTCCACTGCAAGGGAAGTGTGGGGTGTACCCGGTGGGCTGGTGCACGGGTGGACCCAGCAGGGAGGGCCGGGCTTGCCGCTCCCTCACTCTAGTTCCGAGCCAGCACCCAGGGGCATCTCTAAGGCTGGTCCGGGCACTGGGGACCTGCTCCTCCCTCCTCTGCTGGTCTGGGTAAAGAAGAGCAGGGCAGCTCTCGGGACCATGGCGCAAGCAGCAGGCACCGATGTGAAGACATCTGGCTGGCGCACACCCGAGGGAGGCGTGGCAAGGGAGGGCCTGCGTGCCACCAGGAGGACACAGGGTCTCCGAACCGCTCAGTGGTCAAGGGCTCCACTAGTCCTTCCTGGTCGCACTGCTGTGCACAGACAGCTGTCGCTGACAGAGCACAGGACACTCGGGTGGGACAAGGCGGGAGCCCTGCCGCCCTCCAGCTCCAGGCCGCCCTTGTCCTTCTGCACACCAGGAGGGGAATTAAGAGTGCCCCGACTTGGCAGAGCCTAAAGTTGTGAGACAGAGCGCCTGGGGAATGATCTGGAAGGCCACGGAATCACTCTGATCATAATACCACTCACACCGGGACTGTGACCCCTCCACGTGCAGAGCTTTCGCACAACTTCAAACCCGGAGCAAAATTCTACATGAAAAGCGGCAAAGCACACACGAATGAGCATTGAGGGGTGGTGGCTTTGCTGAGCCAGCTCTCGTCCCCAGGACAACGGGACCCGGAGGCCCCGGGCCAGCTCCGTGCCCGCACACTCGGTGTCACCACGAAGCCTTCAAGTGTCTTCGGCGAGCATCTGTGACGTGACTTTGCTGCCACCCAAGGCATCGTTCTCCCATCAGATTCACTCCTGAGCGCCTTGCTCGCTGGTGCCCTGAAATGCAAATGCCAATTCGGGCTCACAGGGCAATACTGTGCCATCGGGTGGCCATGCCAGCATCCAAGCATGCCTGGAATCCTCTTGCCACCCGGGGGTTATTAGTTGCTTCTTTTTTTTTTTTCAATTTGGGCCACAGGGAGGGGTAGGAGGGGTGGGTACTGCAAGTTGCCCCCACCTCCCTGCCTCAGGCCAACCACGGCTCTGGCCCGGGAGCGGCATGGCGCTCGGATGGAGCGGAGCACACCATGGGGATGGGGGCATGGCAGCGGTGCCCACAGCACAGCGCAGCTCCCCACCCCCCACCCCCTACCCCACCTCCCCGCACAGCTGGACGACTCGGAGAGCCGAGTAAAGGCACTTCCACGTGCATGCCTGACCACACTCCTGCCCTGAGCACCACGGCCCACCAGGCATCTCTGTTGCAGGCAGTAGGGCTGGGTGCTCCTCTGTGAACGCCTGGCCATCGACAGGCTTTCTCAGCAGTGGGTTCTGGGCCTCAGCCCCGCCATGTGGAGCCTTGGTGGAGGCTCCCAGGATGCCCACAACAGCAGCAACAGCACCCCCAGTGGCAGCAATGGCCCAAAGGCAGGAGCGACAGACAAGAGTACAGCAGTGGCAGCCACCGCGCCAGCCCTGGTGGCAGATGACGTGGCACCCCCTGAGCATCAGGACAAGAGTGGCGTCATCAGTGAATCCCTGAATAAGAGCCTGTGTCACTCCTGTCCACTCCCCCAGTACTCCTCCTTTGGTGGCCGTGGTGGCAGCAGCATGATGGGCTGGGAGCCTGCTGAAGGGGCCGCTGAAGCTGCAGCCTCCCTGTCAGTCAGTGGTCATGACCTCACGGGGGCCATGGCAGTGGACAAAAGCAACCCTACCTCAAAGCACAGCAGTGGCGCTGTGGCCAGCCTGCTGAGCAAGGCAGAGCGGGCCACAGGGCTGGCAGCCGAGGGACAGTCCGCAGGGCCCACAAGATGCTGCAGCGCGTGGAACAGGAGCACCTCCGGCTGATGAGCGAGGCGGGTGCAGGCCTGCCTGATGTGGAGGCCGCAGAGGCCCCGGAGCCCTCAGCGGCCAGTCTGACTTCCCCTACCTGGGCGTCTTCCCCAGCAACCTGGGCCTCACCATCATGAGCCTGGCAGGTGTGTTCCTGGGTGAGCGTGTGCTGCACGTGGCTGGGCTGGCTGAGCACCCTGGCAGGGAGAGCTGGCCTTGGCCATCCACTCGGGTAAGAAGAAGCGGAAACCCTGTGGTATGTGTGCGCCCTGTCGGCAACACACCAGCTGCAAGCAATGTGGCAGTTGCAGGAACCACAAGGCTGGCCATCAGGTGTGCAAGCACACAGAGAGGCCGTCGCTGCTGTGGAGAAGGTGAGGCTCTGACAAGAACCGCCTTCTGGTGCTTTCAGCGACAGCGGCGGGGACCCAAAGCCACCTCTCGGTGCCACGTCACTGCTGCCATGGTCTCTGGCAAGGGACTCAGGCAAAGACAAACAGAGCACTCTCTCACGCATCCCTAGCTTTTTTGGAAGAACAATAACAAAGAGAGAGAGAGAGAGAGAGGGAGAGAGAGAGAGAGAGAGAGAGAAGTAAAGACAAATCTATACAGTACTGAAAATAAAAAATAAAATAAAAAAAAATAGGCCAGACATAGTGGCACATGATTATAATGCCAGCATTTGGAAAGCTGAGGCAGGAGGATCAGTGTGAGTTTGAGATTACCTGGGGTACAAAAGTGAGTTCAAGGCCAGCCTGAACTGCATAGGGAGACCATGTCTCAAAAAAGACAATAAATAAATAAATAACATAACATAACATAACATAACATAAAATAAAAATATTTGAAGTACCGAGATGTCCTGGCAAAGAATGGACTATCGGTCTCCTTCCCATGTCGATGGCGACATTGTCTGTGCAGGAGATGCTGCTTTTGTGTGGAGAATGTAAACTTTCTGCAGCCTTTTAAAACCTAGTTACTGATAAGCACCACAGTAACTCAGCACAGTTTAACTCCACCCTCACTTAAACTCCCTTCGATTCTTTCTGACCATGAAAACAGTGCATAGTTGGCCAAGAGAATCCACTCATGCTGACGGAGAACATTGATGACACCGTGTAGAAGCCCCTCTGTCCCCACCCTTGCCTTGGGGCTGCCGGCAGGAGCTCAATAAGGAGGGGCCCCAGGCCCAGGCCCAGGCCCAGGATAGCCATGCTGCACCCACCATGCCCTGACTGGGATCCCTTACCCCAACATTGATGATTTTGGGAAAATGTAAGTTCTACTAGTTCATCCACCGAGATCTGGCAAGCCTGTGTCTTTATATTTCTGATTCTGGCTACTTTCCTTAGAGAAAATACATCCTTTTTTCAGGCCTGGCTAATGGCAGCAGCAGAAAGGGCCCCTTTGCCCCTGCCCTGCCTATGGGGGTGGGTGCTCAAGGGGCCCCTGTGTCCCCTGCCCATGGCCAGCTTCCTGCTGAATACGCTGTCTGTGTTGTTTTAGGAAACCAGGCTGTTTTGTGAAGAAAATGGATGCATGTTTGTGTCACACACATGCACATACACACACACACACACACACACGCACGCACGCACGCACGCACGCACACACATGACTGGTATAAAAGCAGACGCCTAGGCCAGGCCTGGTGGTGCACAGCTGTTGGTCCAACATTCTGACAGGCTGAGGTATGAGCTTTGCATGTTCAGCCTGAACCTGGACAACTGGCCAAGAAAAAGATTGGGATGTAGCTCAGTGTGGAGACCCTGAATTGAATCCTGGGGATCATGGTCAGTCAGTCAGTCAGTCAGTCAGAAAGCCCGACAGTGGAGACCCCTGCGACCCCTGATGATACACCTGTAGAATCTAGACTGCCTTTACTGCCTCTGGGAGGACATCAGATGTCCAGGATTCTACAGCCAGGTCTACCCCTCACTGGCTGTTTGGCCGAGTCAAGGAGGTCTACCACCTGCTAGGATTTTTGTCCCAAACTCCCTAAGCCAGCCCAGCAGTACACTTGGGTGGCATCAGCGGCTGCTGATAGAGGACCGCACACACCTGGGCCTGAGCCGGGGAGCCTCTTGCTCTGCTCCCATCCTGACTCCAACGCCCAGGCCAGTGCTGGGACCCTGAACACCAGCTGAGCTGAAGCCCACGACCTGCTAGCGGGCGTCCCTTCCTCCTTCCAGGTCCCGCTCCTGCTATCATCTCCCAGGACTTTGAAAAAGCATTGATTGAGCTGCTGCTGTTTGCTGGGCACCGTGACCCTCATGGCAAGGCGGGCGCCAGGTGTCTCTGACCCTACAGACAGACCTCACCACCTGTAATGCTGGGCAGTCTCTGGGGAACGGTTGTAGCTCAGTCGATGCTGGTCTGATGAATAAATGTGAGTGGGGTCCCCTGGACTGAGGCTACAGAACTGGCCACTGGAAGACGTGGGTGGGATTCAACCTTAGCAGAGACTTCAGCTTAGGTTTATTTGGCTGGTTGGTCGTTGTTTGTTTTTGGTTTGGGTTTTTTATTTTTTGTGCAGGGTCTCACTACACAGCTCCAACTCACAGTGCTCCTCCTCTTTTCAGCCTCCCTAGTACAGGGATTACAGGCAGATGCCACCATGCCCGGACTCCATCTGGCACCGGGGGCGGGGCCAGCGCAACATGTAGTGCCAGGGATTGAAACCTGGCTCCTGTGCTTGCCTAAGCAAGTGCTTAGTCCGCTGAGCTATCTCGTTGGCCCTGGCTGTTTGTTTTTTTTTTTTTAAGACTGGCTCTCCCTGTGCAGTTGCAACCCTCCTGCCTCAGCCTCCCAAGTGCTGAGGCTACGAGCCTACAGGCAGACCTACCCCACCACACCTGGCGACTGCCTCTGCAGTTCACGGTGCTTCTCTCTGCAGCATTTTCTGTCCCTGACCAATGGGACACATTTCAGCCTTGTAGCCTTCTGACTGCGTCAATGGGCTCAGCTCTGCCTCAGAGGACAAAAGCAGCCCCAGGCAGTGTGGGAGCTGTGGACCATGCTGCCTCTGTGTTCCCCTGGGCCTCACGGGATAATTCTCTTCTGTCATCACCTCTAACCTTTAGGAAGTGTGAGCCAGACGTGATAATGCTGCCTATAATTCCCTCACTCCGGGAGGCCGACACAAAAGCTGACAAACTCAAGCCCAATCTGGGCCTCTTGGTGAGATCCTGTCTCAAAAATAAAAAATGAAAAAGGATCAGGGATGTAGCTCAGGGAGAAAGACCTGAGTTGAGGACCCAGGACTGCAAAAAAGAAAAAAGAGAGAGAGAGCACAAGTCGAAGGCTGTGACCGCCTCGCCTCTTGGGCTCTGCGAGGACCCCGGAGGTCTGGGCCGGTTCTGTTTCTCCCTATCTGGCCTGGTCCACGTGGACACACAAAGGCAGCTGCACTTGGGAGGGCACAGAGCCCAGGCTGGCCGGGCCTCCCCGCAACCTCCCCGCACGTGGCCCCCGTGTTCACTGCCTAGAACCAGTGTCTCCGCTGTCTTCACGGTGCCACACCCTGGCTTCCAAAGAGTTCCAGAGGATTTCAGGATCGAGTTCGGGGCCGCAAAGCAAAGTCGGTCCCCTCCAAGAGGGCAATTATCCTGCTGTTAATGAGAGCGGCCACATATCATAGCAAATCTCATCTGGTGCATTCATTACGGGCAAAATTAAGATAAGTGAAACCTGCCCGGTCCCCTTTATTAAGTCAGACAAATGAGTCCATATATCTGCAGCGCAGAGCTGTGGTGAGCAGCCTTCTCTATATTTCACGAGTGGACCTTGCCGGCCCTCCTCACCGGGCGCCCGGCGCAGCTCGGCCCGCTATAAATCATAGCAGCCGTTGTCTTTCTCTCTCCAGATGAGATGTCGCCTGACATCCAACATGTGGTGAGATCTGAGGAAAGTTTCCGCAGATTGGTAAAATTCTTTCTACATGAATATGCAATGGAATCTTCCTGCTAAATAAGAATAGATAATTTCCCCAAGATGAATGCGATAAAGGAGCGTAGAGAGGACAAATAATTCTAATACTGTTCTTTAATTCTGCTTGCAATTTTCCAAATTCCAGACCGATGGTGACATAGTGGGCCTATTCTATTGCCTGCCGTTTCCAAGCGTTCATGCTTGTTAGGGAAACCCACAGGGCCGCGGGTGCAGAGAGCCCCAAAGTGCAGCCAACTCGCTCCATCTTACAGCAAAGGAGAAGTCGTGTTTGTGACCTCCTCGCCCGCACCGCTTGCGTGTGTGCACTCAGCAGGCACTCGTGGAGCACAGCTACCGGGAGCACTCAGCTGGCACAGCAGGAGCCCTGGGAAGAGCTCTCTGCCCTCGAGGGCTCAGTCTACCTAGGGCAGTGGTGACGGGGCCTCGGGCTTCTGTGGAGCTCCCTGTCACACTCATGTACCTGTCCCACACCACTGATCCACTCCCGCACAGCATGTGCAAAAGTCTTATTAGCGCTCCCGCTCCGCAGTGCAGAACCTGAGGCTTAGGCGAGCTCACTAACAGGCTTGGGGCGCCACCATAGGCGAGCAGACGGCCTGGCCAGAGTCCCACGGAACCAGAGCTCTGTGCACTCTGGAGAGGAACAGAGGAAATGCCTGGTGGTGGAGGACAGGGAGAGGCAGAGCTTGACGAGGGCAACCTGGAGACATCGCCAAGCCAGACAGAGAGAAAGCTGCCAGCCACAGGAACCGACTCCAGGCACAGCAAGGGGCAGGGCGGGGGCAGAGATGGGCGTGGAGACCCAGGCCCAGAGGCGTGGCTGCCCAATAGGGCAGGGCCAGGCACACAGGACGGGAAGGTCACCCAGGCCGCAGGGCCAGTGGAGGCCTCGGCGGTGCTGTGTGGCACAAGTGCTCTCAGGACAGCCCATCTCCTGCTGTTCTGGGGCCAGGGTGCCCAGACAGGCATTCAGGGTGAGGCCTCTATTCCACCAGCCTGGGTCAAGGCTGGACACTCGGTGAGCATCCCAGCCAAGCATGGGGTACTCGGGCTACAGTAGGGATGTTCATGTCCCTGAGAGCCTCAGGGCCCAGGAGCCCAGAGGATAGAGGGCATGAAAGCAGAGCTCCAAGCACAGCGCCCCAATCCTGCAAACCCCAGGGAGAGAAGCCAGGTCCCCGCAAAGTATCTGGAGCCCTGCACGTGTCTGAGTCAGGTGAGTCGGGGGTCCGAGGGTTGTCCCAGGCCTCCAGAGCTTGGGACCCTGAAGCCAACCACAGGTCGCAAAGGACAAGGACGGAAATGTGTCCAGCTGATGGGCCTGGGCCTTGAACTCAGAGCCCACTGGAAGGTCACAGGGTCCACGGTTCCCCCATTTCCAGAGCACAGTGCGGGGGGGGGGGGACTCCCGAGGCTTCCTTCATCACTGGGCTGAGGCTCTGGAGGGCAGCTGGGCACCCGGCAGGAGGGGAATGCATGCCAGTGGCAGACCTGGAAGCCATTCCCAATCCTGGCCACACTCTGGGCTCCTGTGTCCCCGCAGCCAACCCAGCGCAGCCCTCAGCCTGTTGCTCTGGACCCCACATGTCCCAGATGTCACCTGCATGGTGTGAGCTGCATGCCAAGAGTATGTGTGCCCACGTCCCCGTGTGGGGTTGGCATGTGTGACACTTCCTCTCTCTGCTCCTCCCACCAGCTCTGGGTCCCCTGCCCCTGTGGGAAGGATCTCTCCCCACCTCCTCTTGCCTGTTAGCTTGCTCTTTACTTACACTCTGGATTTCCCATGCTTGTGAGTGTGGTTTACCTCACTTTGTCTCGTGGTCTCAAGGTGGCTCCATTTATCCTTCTTTATGGCAAAGTAGTATTCCATGGTGTGTAAATACCTCAGTTCTTCACCATTCTTTTGATGGACATGTAGGCCCCTTTCAAGAGTTAGCTGTCATGAGCCTTGCTGCTGTAAACACAGGCGTGCCTGCAGCCCCGTGATACGATGCCTGCCGCTCTCAGGAAGGTACTTAGAAGGGGAGCATCTACATCAAGCGGAACTTCTAGTTTTTGGCGTTTGAGAAGTCTGCACACTGATTTCCACAGTGGTTCTCAAAAAATCGGGCAACTGAGAGGAACAGACACTTCTCAGAAGTACAGAGAGCCAATGACTCCATGCAGAGGCTCAGCAGCTCTACCAACTGAAACACAGCCTCAGCTCACCTGGGAGAGGATGACGGTCACCAAGAAGTCAATGACAGCTGACACTGCGAGGCTGGGGGAGCAGGCCTTCCGCGTGGCTGCTGCGGACGGAAGCAAGCACCTGCTCGGTTTAGCCACCCGACAGTGACCACGAGTTCCCGTGTGCTGCCTCACTGCGGCCCGGGCCTCTCCAGTCCTAGACTCAGTAAAGTACACCAGAGCCTGCAGGTTGGATATGCACAGCCCGGCGGGCAGAGCCAGAGGAAAATAACGCCACAGAGGGCGACAGCTCCGCGTCGTCGGAGGCACACGCAAGGTGGGCAAGGCCCGCGCCCGCTGCTCTCCGAGCCCACCTTCTACCCACCCCAGGAAATGCGCTTTGCTGTTCAGAGGCCACCGGGGCAGAAGTAGCTGCAGGTAGCAATGATGTGTCTCTCGCTCTGGTCCACGCCCGAGACCCCAACAGTCCGAAGTGCAGCCGCCTTCTGCACTGCTCACTGTGTTCCGGCCTCACTGCCCTCTTCCTGAAGCCCAGGAGCCTGTGGGTTCCGGCCCAGCCTTGCTTTGTGCAGATTTCGAGGCCCTTGGGTTCATTTCTGTTTTTTAAGTGTGATAACAAAATAGACTTCGGGGCTTTCTCAAGTCCCCAAAATAACCTTAACTCACTCAGTGACTTCAAGGATCAGAAATGTATCCTCCCCACTGCAGTGACCAGGCCCAGGCCACGGCTCAGCCCCATGAGGCCCTGGGGGATCTGCGCCCCCTCCTAGCTCTGGTGCTACTGGCCTCCTTAGCGTTCTCTGACTTGGGGGACGCAGCCCTGCAGGCTGCTGCTCTCTTCCCATGTGGACTTGGACTCTGTGTCACCTGTCTTCCCCTCTCCCTGCTCTTACACTGGTGAGACTCGGTCATGGCTTCTACTAGGTAGTCCTAGTGAGGGCGACCTCATCAGCAGAGCTTTGACTAAATTATGTCGGCAAAAACACTTCTTCCCAGGCTGGCAAAATAGTTCAGCAGTCTAGAGTGCCTGCTTAGGCAAGCTTAGGCAACTGCAGGGAACACCACTTGATCCCCGGCACCACATGCTGCGCCAGCTGCACCCCCAGGGCAGGCTGAGCCAGCCATAATACAAAAACAACAACAACAAAAAATACCTCTTCCCAAATAAGGTCAGATGTTGTGGGTGTGCACATTTTGGGAGTAAAAGGGGAGGCTTCATTCAACCCATTATGATGCTTCTAGCTTCTCTTCTATCCTGACGTGTGTGTGTGTGTGTGTGTGTGTGTCTGTGTGTCTGTGTGTATTGGTGGGAACTGAACCCAAAGCTCTCACACTGAAACACAGAACTACATTCCCAGCCCTTCTTTAATTTTTGACTTTCAGGCAAGGTCACTGTAAATTGCTAAGCTGCCCAGGGTAATCTTGTGATCCTCCTGCTTCAGCCTCTCAGAATGCTGGAATCATACTCATGTGGCACCATGCCTGGCTACAAACCTAATTTTTAAAATTTATTTATTTATTGTGGTGCTGGTCATCAAACTTATGGGCTCTGCACATATAAGTGACTTACCACTAAGCTACATCCTCTGTCCTATCACAAACCTTATTACTGAAAGTTCCACAAGAGAGATGAAAATAATTACTACAAGTTTGGAGCTCTTACCCCCTCATTCTCCATGGAAACAACTGTTTTGTAATAAAATTTTCATTATAAATAAATGACACAATGCACATTTTCTTAGGGTTGTACTAGTTGATTAAGAGAATTCCAGCCAGGTATGGTGGCATATGCCCTGTGATCCCAGCCCTTGGGAAGCTGAGGCAGGAGGACTCTTATGAGTCTGAGGCCAGGTGAAGCTGCACAGAGAGGACCTGACCAACACAGAGAGAGAGAGAGAGAGAGAGATAGAGAGAGAGACAGAGACAGAGACAGAGACAGAGACAGAGAGCAGAGAGAGTTCTTGTCACCTATAAAGCATGCCAAGTAACAATGACCCCAAAGTGCATGACAAGAGTTAGATAAACAGCATCATCCTCTGGTGTTCAAAACGTGGATACAGGAAGTTCATGAGGTTTGGTGACAGCCCCAGTAGAAGCCACCAAGTAAACTCACACAGTCTGAGGAGGTCACTGCCCACCCAGGGAGCGGAGCACTAGGCAGTAGGGTTGGAAGGGATGGGGGTGCCAGTGCAGTGTGGGGAGGGGCAACCCCCTCTTAACGTGGTGTCTACCAGGAGACACACACACACACACACACACACACACCCCGGGCTCTGACTAAAGTCTCATGGGATCAGAGCTGTCACAGCTGAGCCCACTGAGGTCCAAGGGTCATGGGACCCACACTCCAGAGCCCCAGGTCGAAACTCAATGCCATGGGGTCCACAGGAGTGTGGACAGTG
>PVJA010015408.1:0-45500 GCA_004027025.1 Myocastor coypus | reverse complement strand
TAAATGGATAAAACAGAAGTCTAGATTATCTTAGATAATATATAAAAAATAAATGTTATATGAATGAAGTCTCTCTCTTTGTTAAATACCTTATTGTACTGTCCTTGCTTTTTGGACTGCAGTCAACGCTGGGTAACTGCAACCTTGTAATGTGAAACCACAGATAAGGGCAGGACTGTTGTGTTCAGAATGTACACAGGCAAATTCCTCAGGGACTTTAGGACCCTGAGCTCCCAAAGTGTGTGTGTGTGTGCGTGTGTGTGTGCACGTGTGTGTGTGTGTGCGTGTGCGTGTGCGTGTGTCCCATTTGTGCTCTATAAAGAAGATGGACCTAGCTTCCATCCAAAAATGTGACCCAAATTTTAGTTTATGTTAAACCCCAGGTGGACAACAAGACGACCGATTATGACATACTGACCTCCACCAGCTTTCACTATAGTATGTGGAGGAATTAAGCCTCTGTACTTCACTAATTTTATATTTTTTTATTTTAATTTATTTATTTCTTCTTTCAGAATTTGTTTATTTATTTTTATGGCTGACTCAGCCTGCCCTGAGGGCAGGGCTGGTGCAGCATGTGGTACCAAGGATGGAACCGCGGTCCGTGCAGCCACCTAAGCTTTCCTAAGCAGGCGCTTTAGACCACTGAGCCAACCTGCCAGGCACCACTAATTTTATATTGTAAAAAAAAAAAAAAAAATGTTTATTTTTTTTCCTCATGCATCTATGAAAGGGGCAGGTTGCCAGATCTCTAAGGAAATCTTTTGGCCTGTGAAGATAATCTGAGTCAGGAACCACAGTGGTGACAATCAAGCACACATATAAATAAATTTCTTTTTAGCTGTCATTTTCCCACACCAGGGAACATCCGATCAGGTACAGATCTGCAAAAGATGGAACTCATCACCTACGTTTGTTCCATACATTGGAGGACATCTTTTCACATTATTAACACTTTTCCCACAGAGAATATGTCCCAAATAACTCCCACATAAATCTACAAAAGAACCCTGAGAAAAAAGTTAAAGGTACCCAGCTATTCCAAGACGGATTGAACTTCTGGCTTTCCGTCCGCAAAATGGCTGCCGGCCTCAGAACTACTGAAAGAAGAAATTAGAAACTATGTCACTAAACAGATTCAAGACACTTTAGCACTGCATAGTTAACTGGTTAAATGTAGCATAGAATTAGTCTCAAGCAGCACATAGTCACATCAGTATGAAAAAAAGATCTTAACTTTTAATAAGGCAAAATATATTATGGTATTTTGAAAACTGGAGCTACAAAAACAAATAAATAAATAAAAAGAAAAGATGCGCCAGTCAATGGTGACTTTTCTTTTTCACTCCTTAATCCCTTTACGGGCTAACACGCCATTCACTGTACTCATGGTCTTGATTGTGTAGCCACTTCTGTGGCGCTGCTCATTCCTGGGTTTCCCCCTGGGTTTTTTTGTTTGTTTGTTTTGTTTTGTTTTTGCAGGACAGGGGTTCAAACTCACAACCTTGCACTTGCCAGTCGGGCACTTGTGCCACAGAGCCATCTCCCCAGCCCCCAACAAGTTACTTTATGATGTGATGATAATGCAAGGGTCCAGAGCACCTCTGAGAGCAATCCCTGGGATGAACCCTGGAGCCATTTCCTGTGCTGACCACTCTTTAGAAACCCTGGTGACAGCTTTGTCTCTGTCAGGGATGGATGACCAGCAAGGAATTTGGAATAAGGTAGATTTTAAGGCAGTGGAGTCTGCGACTTTCTGCAGGGCACTACACGTTGTTTCCTGGAGAAGAGCAAAGCCTGCCAACCACCCCTTTAGCTGCCTCACCTGCGCCTAGGCCACCTCACCGGCTGCTCTCCCAGAACACTGGTCACAAGCCCCTCTGGGAACCAGAACATCTAGCACCAGCACAGTGCTCCCTTCTCTCCCTGGAGCCTGTCCCTGTGGTTTCCTTAACAAGGATTCACCCTTTTCCTAGAACTGCTACCCTTTATCAGCAGACACTGAAGCCTCGGGGTAGGGACCAGGCTGCGGTGTGGAAGAGAAAGAGCCCCAACCCCATCACGCTTGCCTTCCTTCCCTTCGGAAGAGCCTGGGCTTTGTGCATTCAGGAACAAACTGGAGTGCCATTCCCAAGCCTGCAGAAAAAGCATGTGCTCCTACTTGTGCTCCTAGAGTTTCTGATTCAACTCCTTAAATCTTAGAACTATCTGAAAACTTAGAACTATCTGAAAACTTAGAAATCAAATTCAACTTCTTCCTTTTAGAAATTAACTGGAGTCCAGAAAAATAAAATTAACTTGTCTAATGTCAGATAGCACCAGCTAACAGGAGCTAAAAATGTTTGTCACCTTGACCACACCTGTCTCTGTAGCACCAGGAATGCCTCTGGAAGTCAGGTTTGGACATCGAAAGAGGAAATACCAGCAGCATTATAAGAGTATGAGCCTGAATGTTGCATGGATTTATTGGAACTGATCAGAGTTTCATCATTTTTAAGTGCTATGCCCATATAAATTGAATAACACCTACTTGATTTTTTTAAATAAAAAGTACTCTTTTTTTCAAGAGGTTTTTCTAGAAAGTTACTTTAAACAGCCTCAGCTACTTGATTTTTTTTAATAAAAAGTACTCTTTTTTTCAAGAGATTTTTCTAGAAAGTTACTTTAAATAGCTTATTATCCTTAATGTACTTCAAGTATAGTCTCATTGGGCCACTTAATCCCAATGTACAAAACAATTCTTTTAGGATGCAGTTGAGCTCAACCTTTCTTGATGTAATTGTTAGGACAAATAAATTATGTCAAGAAATGTAGCTAAATCTTACAAATGTTCGTTTATGGGTCAATAAAGCTAGGCTCAGGGTGGAGGTAGGACAGAGGATACCAGTGAAATAAAGCAAACATCAACAACACTCAACATTTTTGCGAAAACAGGGCATAGGCTGATAACATCAGAGGAGAAAGGGTTGCTTCTACAGACTGAATAGATAGACTATAGAAGGTAAGAAAAAAAAAAAAGAACATTCTGGCCAGAGTGTTTGCAAGCTAAAGGAACCATGCTAACGCATTATCTCATCCAGCAATTGCATCTGACTGTATGGAGAAGAAACGAAGACCCAAAGCCAGCCAAGGTGTACTCCTCCATGGCCATGAGGCCTGTAGCTTCCCAGTTGGGTTCTCTTGTATCTTAGCTCCTGGATGGAAGTGAAAAATAAGAGGTAGGATGTGACCAGAGAAGAGCACAGAACTTTCAGGAAATATCATGAGTTCTCCAAATGATTTTGCTAATCCTACCAACTTCTAGCAAGACAGAGAAAATGAATCTTTCAGAATAATTGGCTGTAAAAAGCATGAGCAAAAGTTGGGCCAGCATGCAACCTTCCTTGAAGCCTTTATTTTCCAGATGAGCAGGCCCCTGGATGGTGAGAGATCACTTAGGAGAAGAGGACTGCTTGTCAAAATGCCTATTCAAGTCCAGATTTGCATTCCTGAGAACCTTTTCTTTAAAGGAGCAGTGACAACCCTGACCATTTGGGGCAATATCTGAGAATATTTTTGGCTGTTGCAGCTGGGGAGAAGGATGCCACTCATGTTTAATCCATAAAATCTGAGGGTGCTGTGAAAAGCCACAGTCCATTTTATCAAATGTGTCCCAATCTAATAACCAGTAGTGCCAAGGCTGAGAAAGAAATCGGCTCTAACTACATACACTTCAGCTGGAGTTCTGTCCAGAGTCAATATTCTCTCCCCAAATGTTTCCTTCTAAACATAAGAAATCAAATAATTCTTCTAAAATTCATCTCTCTTCCCCTTAGTTTTAATGGCTCTCCACCCCCAGGGAGGAAAAAAATCTAAACGAAGAAGAGTTAAGCAGGAGAATGAGAAACAGCAATTTCAATGAAAAAAAAAAAAAAAAACTTAGTGCTGAAAATCTATGCGTAGGAGAGACTATTTTCCATGTACTTATATTTTTCTTGCTCTTTGTTGTCATTCCACCATTCTTGGTAAATTTGTTTTCATTTTAAGTGTTACAAGCAGTTATTATGTATTCCAGGCAGAGCTCCCAAGCTGTGACAATTTAAATGAGGGAGACTTTTGTAGGGAAAAAAATGATAAAAGTATAAATGGTTTGTTGAAACACTGAAGAAAAGCTTGCCTCTGACAGCAAAATGCTTTTTTATGCAATCTTAATATTAATCCAAAATGAAAATGTCCTTCACTTCAAAAAGGTGAGATTTGGCAGGTATAAGATAGGCCAGGGATACGTCCCCTGCACACGTACAACTGCATGCCTCCTGAAAAGACTTTGAAATAGTATATAAGAAGCCGCAAGTCATTTTTAAAATGACTTAAGTCTTTTACACATTCAGCTCAAAGGAATGGAAGGGCTCACAGTGGCAGCATGGAAGAACAGCGGGGACTGGGAGCGAGGCCTCTAACACCTGAGTTCTCGTCCCACGCCATCTGCGCACTCCACGGCCTTGGGCAAAGGATGTGCCCCAGACATGGTAGTTTATTCTACAATTAAACAACAAGCACAATATTTACAGACCTCATAAATTTGTTGGGAGGCTCAAAAGATACACAAACTTCAGTATCAATCCATAGCCTCCTATATTAGTTTCCTGCTGCTAATAACAGCAACAAAAATCTGAGGCTGGATACTTTGCAAAACGTGTGCTTGGCTTAGCGTTTCAGTTTATGTTTTTACATGATCATCCAAACAAGGCTTTAACGGGGCCTGTGCTGCAGCCCAGGGCAGGTGTTACATGGGAGGGAGGGAGCCCTGCGAGGCTATGCTGCAGAAGAGGCTGAGGGTGCTGCTGGTGTAGCAGCTGCAGGCTTCTGCCAGTGGGGACCGTCAGGGGATCTTCTGGAAGATGTGCTCTGAGTGTTGTTTATTCCATGGAAAGGAAGCTCCGCTAGTATATTTTCAGAGTAACTACATTACCTGTGTCTTTAAGCTGTTGATAAAGTTTTTGTCTTGCAGGATAAAGAAAATGCACGGCAAGCTGTTGATGACCCATGGCTTCCAACAGCATCTCCTCCTTCAGACAAGCCAGGACACCAAATATCCCTGCAGTACTTGGGGAGAGATTTTTGTTCCTCAGGCAGACAGGGTCGATAGTCCTAGATCAGTTGGAAAGCAGTTAAGCAGTTACAGAATACCTCAGCCTTCAGTTGCCCTTAAGATTAAGCAGGCTGGGATGACCAGCGAGGTCCGCGGAATAAAGCGCCTGCTGAGGCAGATGCATGGGCTGGGTTTCGATTTCTCGAATGCTCTACCCACCCAGCCTCGGGGGACACACTGAGACCCGGGTTGAGACTGGGCACTATGGCACATGCCTATAATTCACGCACTTGGGAAGCTGACCACAAAGAGGATCACTATGAGTCCTGAGCAGTAAGACCCTGTAGACACTGTACTGAATACATTAAAAAAAAAAAAAGATTAAGCAAGATGAAATCTCTCAGGGAGGAAGTGAGACAGGCAAGAGGTACCTAAACCTCCCATTCCCCACCATCTCCCATCACCAGAGCGGGCAACTGCGTTGCTCCTCCCCTTTGCTTCCTTTTGCTCCCTTCTTCAGCCCAGTGCCCTGGGTCAACTTGTTTCATTGTCTTCTCTGCCTTGCTAGAGGTGTCACCCTGGCCATCATGCTGTCCCTTCTCACTCAGGCATGAGTCTAGCCAGACTGGCTGGAGAATGAAAAATCCAAAAAACATGCTGCCTGCTCTGGGAAGGGCCCTGCAAAGCTGAGGCCCTGTGTGGTAGATGGCATCATAGTTAGTGGGAGCTTGTGCCAGAGGGAGAAAGCCCACATCACCAAACCTGAGAGAGGGAGTCGGGCGCAGGAATTGCTATTTTATAATAATGTGCTCTTGCAGAAACTGGGGCCCCTTGAGAACAATCTCAGGTTTTTCTGAGGCAGTGTCCACAAAGACCTAACCACTTCACCCTAGTCCTTGCCTCTTAGAAGTTCCAGCACACTAAGGACCAAGACCATAGCCTATGGGTCTTTGGGGAACAGTCTGCACCCCAAGCACATCACTTGCCTGTTGGCTTTCTCCACATTTCGTACAGGCATCACTGATGCCCTTGTCAAGGTCAAGAAGCACCACCCCTGACAAAGACCATCAGGCTCAGCCTAGAGTTACGACAAATGAGAAAATTTCATGTATTACTTATTATACACTTTCAGTTTTTCTTTTTCTAAATTTCATTTTCCCCCATTGAAGATGATGAATATGGCCCAAATAAGTATCTTTGCCAAAAAACAAAAGTCATGAAAGATATCATGCCCACAAAACCAAAACATTGGAACGTAGTCTCCAAATAGTTTGCTTTGTGCTAATTTGCTTTCTTAAAATCTCTGAGAAGCTGGTAAATGCATAAAAGTCAGAAAGCCCAGGGTAACGATGTGGAAGTCACCCAACAGTGGAATGTACCTTGTTCAAAATTTCAGTCCTGTTCCAGCATTAATATGAAGCAATAAATAAATAAATAAATAAATAGCAAAAAAAAAATGAAGCAAGTAATGCATCTTTAGTTTGTAGACGTTGAGTAGCAGCAAACAGAAAGTAGTAGCATAGCCCCACCCCCCCCAAAAAAGAAGAGATGAACATTTGGAAGCAGCTATTTTCTTTATGTGCCTCTGTATTTTTAATACTGAATTTATGGAAGCAACAAAATGGTGGATCAAGGAAAACTAGCAGGTGGTATGTTCTTCGACTCCAAAGGCTTTTGATAAAATCTTACCCAGAAGACTATTAAGAAAACTTGGCAAGCACTGGGAGAGTGGTTGAGGGCTGTCTGATATGTATTAGCAGTGGGTTAAGAGACAGAGGAGAATGAAAGGATAAATGACCAGCTCTTGGCACGGAAAGGAATTAATAGCGGGGTGTGAGCAATCAATACAACAGCCATGTTCTTCAAGTTCTTCATTAGCACCCCTGAAAATGGACTAAATAACGAGGTGCTGAAATTTGCTGACTACACAAAATTATTCTAGTTCCCTGCGTCCACGCAGATGGGTGTGAGAAACGCGAGACCCAAACTCAGTAACTGAGCACAGCAGTGGCCAATGAAGCACAGCGCACGCAAGCGCAAAGTAATTCGCATTGGAAGTAGCAACCTAAATTACTCATCCACTTGAGTGAGTTCTGAATTAGTGCTAGCCTTACAGGAGAAAGACGGAGGCTTCCAGAAGACAGCTTAATGAAGATGTATGCATGATGGTCAACAGAGTTCTTTCAAAGGCAG
This sequence comes from Myocastor coypus, assembly GCA_004027025.1. Lineage (NCBI taxonomy): Eukaryota > Metazoa > Chordata > Mammalia > Rodentia > Myocastoridae > Myocastor > Myocastor coypus. The sequence continues at coordinate 38,236 of PVJA010015408.1, read as the reverse complement.
AGGAGCAAACACACTTCAATTTCAAAAAGGACAAGGAATATATTCTGATTTCTTGTAGAGATTATTGGCACAACCATGTTCTCTATTTTCTGCCCAAATGTACAGCTTATGGGCCATCATGATGACTAAAGCCAGGATGTAACTGATCCCCAGGCTTCTAGAGATCAAAATTTATTACCTTCCTTATTTTCAAAGGAAGGTAATAAAAATAGAGACACAAATACAAAGGATAGAACGTAGGAAAAATAATTAGAAGCAATGAGAAGGGACAGGCAAATTTTCATAAAGTTAATAATCGTTCGAATACAAGAAGGACAAGAGCTCAATAGAGCTTTTCATAAAAGTAAAGCGTTGTGTTAACATTTTTGCAACTTCGGTAGCAGAAGAGACACTATAAATGGTATCAAAGACAAACTAAATTTTCTTCTGATGTAAGACACTGTACTATGAAAGTTTTCTTCCTAAATATGGCAGACATTTTCTTTAGTACTAAGTCAGGAAGTGAAAACTACACTTACTACAGTTTCATCATTGCTATTTCTAATGCCATTTGTAGTGCTTTTCTCTTCTTACAAGATGGAAGGATGCACCAAGATTTTGTATCAATGTTGTGTATCCATGCCAATAAAATAAGGGCACATGCCTGGTAGATTCAATAGATAGGTCATTGATTGTATCTACTTGATCCTGTTGGTTCTCAGATTGACAAATCATTACCTGCCCCTCCTTCCTCCTCCTCTCGGAGGAAGCTTATCCATGGGTCTGATCATCCGGAGCAGTAAGATCTCCCCTTCTCTCTGCTCGTTCCTTCTCCCAAAATGCATAGCTGAGACAGGCCACGTGGTCCCTGAAGTCAGGACGCAATCCTCAAGCTTGGAGCAATCAAGAGCCGCTGACGGAGGTTACGAGGACATGCTCTCCCCCAGTGCCGAAGAATGTTGTGTTGACGCAGTCATAGTGGAAGAAATGCCTCCTCACCCTCAAGCTTCTCACACTGCAGAACTGGCAGGTACACAGAGCGGAGTTGTGGGTGGAAGGCTATTGGCTAACTCCCTTCCTGCAGCGTTGACTCTGTCTGACTCCGTCTCAGGAGACTGAAGCCAGGCAACTGAATCATGGGTGCTTCTTAGCTTGTGTGTGTGTTTATTTACTATTTGTATTCAGGCAATTGACATGGCCTAAAAGTACAGAACTGTTTTTCCTTGGTTGTTTTTTCTCCTTAAAATCTAATCCTCCCCACTATGGTAAACAAAAATAAATTAAGACTGACTACCAATAAAACACAAGAGAGAACAAACCAAATGCTAATACAAAAGCAGAACCAACAGAAGCTGAAACATTGAATTTTACCACAGAAGAGAAAATGGATGGCTTTATTCTTTTTACAGTCTTGCAAGCGGTGCTTTAAGTATTCCGTAAAGAACTAGCTTGACCTTAAGAAATGATGTATTTTTTCAAGCAAACTTTTGGATGCTAAAGAAAAATATTTCAAGCGGTAGATATTTTCCTTTTCATATATGTAGATTATTCCTAAAAGCAGGCTTTTCACAGCAATCCTGCGAAGTATAAAAAGAACATTTCGGTTGATGTTGGCATCATGCGAAAGCATTCTATCCAATGGAAGATTACAGCTTCAGCGTACACATGTCTTCTACCTTCCATTCTTAGCTCCAAAATATCTTTAAAAATCCTTTTTTAAATAAGTAAATATGCACATCTGCTGAGTAACTTGCTACCTTCAGAGCACGCATTACCACTCCAGCATTTCGCCGAGGATGACTCGCATGCGTCAGCATGGCTGTCTCCGCTCCCGGTGCGCCTCCAACCCTCCCTCAGGCTCTACAGCAGCCCGAGGTTAAAGCGCTTTACAACGCTTTGCAACACCAGCACCACGCACGCAGCACATGAAAGACGGAGACAGCCACTTCATACCCACGGAGCTGGTCCTCTACAAGGGCAATTAAACTTCTGTTAACAAATCTTTCAGACTGATGTTATCTAAGACAATTACTCTCCAGAACAAAATGAAAAAAAAAAAAAAAACCACCAAAAAAAAAAAAAAAAAAAAAAAAAAACCACCAAAAAAAAAAAAAAAAAAAAAAAAATCCATGCTCTTTGTCATGGAAGCTCCAGAACACCAGGCAAAACATGCCAGCCTAGAACCTGGGTGCAGCGGTACATGCTTGTAATCCAAGCACTGGGAGACTGAGACAGGAGGATCACTATGAGTCCGAGCTGTATAGCAGGACCCTGTACCAAATTCAGAAATAAATAAATAAATAAATAAATAAATAAATAAATAAATAAATTTTTTTTTTTTTAATCCACTCACATTTATTTAGTATCCAGTACAGAGTCTACAGAGTCTCACTACATAGATTTAACTCATAGTGGTCCTCCTGGTTTCAGCCTCCCAAATGCTGAGATTATAGGCTTGCACCACCACATCCAGTCTCAGTCACTGTCTCAACATGCTCCAGCGGTGAGGCTGGCACACACACAGGGACCAACATGCACTTCCATGTTAGATAATCCCTTCAGGTTGTCCCTCAAAATCAGCACTTTTTAAAAGTTTACTAATGTAAGGGCTGAGGAGATAGCTCAGTAGAATAAGCGCTTGACTGGCAAGTGCAAGGTCCTGAGTTCAATCCCCAGCACTGCAAAAAAAAAGTTTGCTAATGTAATAATTGCCTAAGTCTCTGTTCTTAAGTTGAGACCATTCTTAAAGTATATAAGTTAATCTTTAACTTATAATGTAATATTTTTAATACTAAAATATTGATATAATTCAGACAGACAGCATATAATCTATCAATAAACAATTCAATGGTTTTTAATATACTTATAGATATGTATAACTAACACCATCATAAGTTTTAAAACATTTTCATCCTCTCAGAAAGAAAGTTTACAATGCTTAACTATTATTCTACTATCCTCCTATCCTTAAGGCTCACCCCAGGCTTAAGGAATTACCTAAGCCTCTTTCCATTTCAAGATTTCCCTTCTGGCCCTCATGTGAATAGAATCCTAGAATACCTGGACTTTCCTAACTAACTTCTTTCACTTAGCATAGTCTCGACATTTCCATGTTGTAGCATATATTAGTTCACAGCTTTCTCTTGGCTCAATGGTAGCCCACTGTATAGACAGGATTGCTTTGACTAAATGGTTGCCAGTTGATGAGCATTTAGGTTGTTTGGACTTTTGGCTATTATGGATAATGGGCCTGTAAACATTCTTGCATGTAGTCCTGTCTACATTTATGTTTTCATTTCTCTCAAATATATACAAATATATACATAACAGTGGAATTGTTGGTCATACTCTACATTTAATCATTAGATTAATTGCCAGACTGCACCAAATTCTGTGCCCTTTTGCATTCCTAGATTGCTACTAGTGGAGATGAGAGTTCAATTTCTCTGCATTCTAATTAGCACTTGTCATCATTGAGTTTTTTTATTGAAGTCATCCTGGAAGTATGGAGTAGCACCTCACTGTGGGCTTGATTTCTATTGCTCCGATGACTAATGATGTCAAGCATCTTATTGGCCATTTATATATTCCCTGGAGAAATGTCTATTTGCATTCTCTGTCCATTTTTTAACTGGGTGCCAGTTATTTGACTTTATACATAATTTTAATAGCTGAGTTTTCCGTTAACAAGTAATGAGAAATAGTACATAATATGTAAGAAGAAGCTATTAAAGACAGGCAGACCAGCTAACTCAAGATCAGAAGGAAAAATTGTTAAAAACAAACAGGCCTTCCTGAAGAAGAGTACCCGCTGCCCTGCAGAATGGTAGCTGGGATCTCCCTGGGCCTTGACAACTTCTCAGTGTTCCAATAATGAAAGTTATTGAAGCTTACTATGATTACTTTAAATCATCTTTATAGGATTGCATTAAATTCTACATGGTTTCTTTAAAAAGGCTAGAGGTTCATAATACAATTTGGAGCTCTGACAAGGTGAAATAATACTTGTTATCAATGGCATGCTCTTAAATGTTTAACAACTTGCTCTCCAGGGGCAAAAGAACAGTCTGACTTGTACTGCCACCACAACTGATTCCAATTCCCAGAGTCATGTCAATCCAAATAAGAACTTCCAGGTAACAATCTTCCCAAGCCAGCAGGAGCCAGCTTAGATACACTACAGTGTGATGCCCAATTATTGTAAGTCACATGCTGTATACGTTTCTTTACATGCAGCTTTAATTTGAATGTTTTTGTTGCTCCAAAACTCCTGGTGAAAGTTAATCCTCAATGCAGCAGTATTAAAAAGCACGGCCTTCAGGAGGTGATTATGCCATGCTGGCTCCCTAGTGCTCAGCTAGATCAATGCTCTTGTACAGGAATCGGAAGGACACTGGCTAGGCCTCCTTCTGCCTCTGTTTCTTTCACAGCATGTAACACGTCATCTTAGATGCACGGCAGCCCTCATCAGATCCCAAATCTGTCAGAACCTTGGACTTGGAGTCCTCAGCCTCCAGAGTGGTGAAAAGAATAAATTTCTGCTCTTCATCAATTACCCAGGGTCGGGCATTTTTGTATTACAGCGCAGACCAAGAAAGGCACACATATGACCTCAATGACTGTTCCCCAAAACCTCAGAGAAGAATGAAACCTATTTTTATTCACTTTCTGCAGAAGTAAACTGAGGCCCACAAGGGGTTTATAAACTTCCCCAGTAGCACACAGCAAAAACATGCCAGGCTGGTCTTTCCAAAGGTTGTGCTCTTCCTGGTCCACTACTTTTATCTCATCTTTAAAAGCATTTGAGAAACAAGGCTTAAGTCAGGTTCCAAACCTCTGTGCAAGGAATGCTGTGCATTTTTCCAAATTATACTCACTCGGAACCCCACAGGCCTTGCCTTCAGTGGCCAGGGGAGGTGTTAATATGTAGGTATTTAGAATGGAAACAGCTAATTGCAGCTTAGACAGAGAAAAATGAGCAGAGACCTGCTCCGAGATAGGGCAAAAGTCAAGCAGGAATCTGCAGACCAAGCTCCCCAGCACCCAGCAGCAGCGCTGAAAATGACCCTGAGTAATCCGGAGATGGTCCCTTCCAGCGGCAACTCATGCCAAGACTAGCCGCTGCTTAGCCTGGGCGTGGGACGCTCACCACAGGAGCCCAGGTGGGCCCCGCTGGTGCGCTCGCACGTGCACAGTCAGCGCTTCAGCACTCCTTAATGAGCCACCCAAACACAAGATGCAAGCAATTTCATTCAGGGTACTGATATGACAATAACCCCGACCCCTCTCTGCACCGCACCACAAAATACAAGGTAACCTCTGCCTCCGCTCTTCAGACGCTGAATGAAAATAATCTGGGAGTGAACAGTAGCGCGATTCTACTCAAATAAAAAATCCCAGAATTCTTTACCCAGAAATTAAATGATCACTATACTTAAAATTTTGTAATTAGACACAATGAATGGAAAGAACCACTTACGCAATTGGCGGCAAGTTTCAACTTCTGTTTCTAGCCAGTATCAGAGGCAAGCTGATCTGCCAAGGGATAACACATTCATTCCCCTTGCCCTCGCTGGCACCCGCCGTGGAATATATTACTCCATTAGAGAAGTTGCTATTGTGTGCTAGTTAGGTAAGTGGGACTTGTAATTCGGCAACCAAGCTTTGGAAATTGTCCCTATACTGTCCAAGGCTTAAAGTTCACTATGTCCCAATGTCCAGGAACCTTCAATACTATTAAAATAAAAAAAAATTTACAAAGAAAGTGGAGGAGTCCTGAAATAGTCTACTTTTAATGGCAGGAACACAGAGCCATATTCTCTCAATATCTTTGAGAAACAGGCACCACTAATGCACAATACTCTTCATTGTGTTTTTCTCTGCTCTATATTAAAACCTGAATGAACTAGATTTTTTAAAGTGCACTTTTTTTTTTTAACCTTTCACCCAACAAAGAATACAATAAACAGTAGCCTCATTCAGAGATCATCAGTACAAAGTAGAACGCTTTGACACTTAATATCGTCATGATTATGGGCTTAGTAGTAGACACGTAGGAAAATAAAAAGAGACAAGAAGCAGGCAGTGAGGGGAAAATTTAGAGAGGAGACACTCCATCCTCCATTCCACAGCCTCCATCCTTGGCATCCATGGGAAGCCCTTCTGGAAAGCCCATTAGGGTCCAGACTGTTCTCCAGGGCATCCCAGCTTGCTAACTGTATTGTTCTCCTCTTTGTTCACAGTCCAAGTTACAGGCTTCACACATGGAATCTCTTGTCCTCAGGGCCAGGCTTGGTTGTTAGAAAATATAACAAACAAGCCTGGAAAAGAGTAGAACAGAGAATTCCATTCCTTCCACTATCTCCAAGGGCTACCATTCCTGGAAGCAGTGACCACTCCTCTACTGACTCACCCCAGTAGCAGTCTCCTGGATAAGGATCCAGTGCAGACTATGAGACAACACCATGTCAAGCATGATTCTGGGCCTCTGGGATGCAGATGGTTAAATGAGGCAATGGGGGAAGTAAAATCTCAGAGTGGGGTGTGGTCTCATCACTGTCCATGTGCCTTAACAGTACAAAGAGAGCCAAGCAGAGGTCCAGCCTGCCTCCTACGCCCACCTTTGTGCCGATGAACCATAATGGACATTTGGCTACAACACCCAACAAGTATGGATGGCTTACAGAAGATAATCTTTTAGAATCTGAGCACCAGTAACACCAGTCTCTACAACAGCCCTTGTCAAAAACCAAGTTGTAGCTGGGCGTGGTGGCTCACACCTGTAATCCCAGCACTCGGGAGGCTGAGGCAGGAGGATTGGTGCGAGTTCGAGACCAGCCTGGGCTACAAAAGTGAGCTCAAGGCCAGCCTCAACTGCATAGCGAGACCCTGTCTCAAAGAGACAAAAAAAACCAAGTTGTAGTTATGCAACCCATTTCATGCGACTAGAAGGTTCTTTTGTTGGACAGCCAGGTGAAGCAGGACTGACTCCTTTAAATGATCGTGCTTCCCCTACATACCCTTCATACACAGAATTCCTTCTGAAGCCACTAAAAATCCCTTTCACAGAACAGAGACAAGAGAACCACCCGTTTGTTTTTGTACGAACCTATCTTTTCTCTGCCTCAAACTATCCTAGCAAGTTCTATTTTCTTTCTCAGACCGCTTCTCAAAACTCCCACATTCCACGTTCCCAGGAAGACTTGGCCTACAATGGATCTACTCTAAATAAGAATGGCTGGAGTCCAAAGTTTGGACCAAAGAAAATTTCAGCCAGCTGCCAGCAGAGCCTCAGCAATATGATTGACCTCCTTCCTCTGCATTTTTTCTTCTTAATTGTCATGTCTACCCTGGCTAAGTGACACACATGAGATAGGAATTGCTCTTATCCTTATGTTTTTACAGTGCTTTAGATGATTACTTCACTCAATAAATTGAAAATCATTATTATACACAAATGCATATGCTAATGTGTGACCTGTAAGCTTGGGTAGCAGAATGAATGAACAATTACTGGCAAACACCAGGGTATGGCATTTCGATGAAGTCATCATGGAATCACTAGCAATTATCTCTGCAAACTTAAGGCGAGGTGTCTGTGGACTGAGAAAAATGCACACGTGTGTTTTAAAAACAGAAAAAGGAGATTTTAATAATTAGACTCAGCTCCTTCACATTAAGATCCGGAAATATATTGCAATATTACACACATGCTAGCTAGCTAGCATTCTAGAGAAGAAGTCAAGGCAATTTTGTTGTTTTAAAAAGAAATCCTATTTATCCCATTAGTCCAGCGTTATCCCTCATAAGCACAAGTCTGATGGAAACCATGTGGAAGGCGAAGGCACTGAAGAGCTTTGACTGTTGTGTGGATTTAAACTTTGTCTTGCTTGTCATTGGGTAATTAAAGACTGCACCCTGAAATCATCCTCTCATCATGTGGATTCGTAAGTGATTAAAAAACCTTTCCCAGCAAGTAATTATTAATGGTCTAGTGTCATCCCAGAGATGCATACTTCATGGGATTTCAAAGTCACTGGTCTTAACCTAGTGCTATTTTTAGTAGTGACTTAGGTGCTGAGAGAGAATATGGTCATTAAAGTCAGCAGTGACATCAAACCAGGTGTGGCTCATTCCACTCTGGAAAACTGGAGAGAAAAGCAAATCTCTTGATAAGTCGGAGAAGTGGGTGGACACAAACAGATGGCGGTTCTGTAGCGTAATTCGCATGGGAAGAAAAACAAATGGCACAATTGCAGGATTCATTCTGTGATGTCATAAAGAAAATGAGCTGGAGGTCACAGCCAGCCCTAGCTACTGATGCTCATGCTTCCATTTTAAAAGCATGTTTGATTTAGTCAAAGAAAAATAGTTCGTTTTTCCTGGGTGTACAGTATGACTGCAGTCTGTCCCATTGTACAGAACTCCATGCCACCTGTAGGCTTGCATGTTAAAGTAGAACATGAAAACTATGGGTACAATCAAGAAAAGTATCATGATTTTATTGATTATAAGTTTAAAAGCTAATAGGATAACAAGAAAAATCATAAACTATTTCATCTGAAAAAGTTGAAGAATCGATTGAAGCATTTCCAAGCCTAGAAAGGGGAAAGAAAGGAACAAATTTACAGGATTAGAAAAGGCTCATAAACAGCGTGCTGTGAGGCCCTATGCCCTTGACATGCTGAGCTGTCAGATGAGGCTGGCTGTGGTCATGCGGGCCTGGAATCCCAGCACTTGGGATCCAGAAAACAAGAGAGACACTATGGGTCTGAACTACATAGTAAGACCCTATAGACCCTGTACTAAATTTAAAAAAAAAAAAAGGGAAGAGGCTCCTAGCCAACACACACAGAGAGAGAGAGAGAGAGAGAGAGAACGAGAACAACAGAGAGAGACTGAGAGAGAGAGCTATAGAAAACTGGAATGTGTTGGAATGGAAATAAGATGCCCTTCATAGAAAACTTTAACAAATGGGTCAAATTTAGAAAGTTTTAGGTATAGATAGAAAATTAGACTACATATGTGACAGGAAAATAAACTGTGTTTCTTGCTTATCTGGTTTATCCCCTTTACTTATAAAAGAAGGCAGTAAAAAGTAAGGAAGGTCAAGAAACATCCCCAGTGTTTTGGGAGCCTCACTTTCCCCATGGGGTTTGGTGACATCTCAAGCCTGGAGGCTGACCATGCTTCCCCAGAATTCAGCAAGCCCTGCTTGCATCCTCCTCTGCTGTTTCAAGGGTGGTCATTCCACATAGCACTGACTTTGAAAGAAATTCCCAAGCCCAAGCCCTTGGTCGCCACTAAGGTGGTGTGTGGCCTGGGTCCCCAACCATTCCTTTGTTCATTCTAAGCATTGGACTTTAATACAAACCTTTGAGGAATGTATGATATGTCCTTCCACCAGCCTCCTCAGGACTTCCGGCCTTCAGGCCCAAGGCCGGATACAGTGTTACTTCTCACACAGCTTGTCTAACCTCTCTTCCTCACAGTGATTCTCCTTCTTGGGACCTCAGAGCACTTGTTTACTGTCAGCGGCATTCCTTTGATATGCATCACACACAGCCTTGTGACATCTCAGCCAGCGTTGAGTCACCAATCAGCATGTACTACGCATCTGTGTTGCTCTCCCACCTAGGCTACAAGCTCTGTGAAGGTGAGGATCATGTGGTAAACTATCTTGTGCCCTCCTGAAACACCTAATTCAGTAAGTATTATGTTCATAGCAGGAGCTAAGTTAATATTTGATGATCAAACACATGAATGAAGAGAAGAACATGGTTAACTCAACCTCCTAAAGAAAAGTCTCTTTCCACCTTAAAAACCTATTTCTGAAGAGTTATTTTTCGTGAGAAAATAAAAAGCAATTTAGGGGAAATTTTATAAATTCTTACATATATCAACACTAGAAGAGACCTGAGAAATTAATCATAACGCTGCTTTACACACAATAATGTTAAATCAAGAGTCGTTCACAAGATAGGTTATAACAATTATATTTGTTGGTATTTTTATCTGAGTAGAATGTTTCCTGTCAGCTGTAATTATAAAAGCGAAAAACAAAACCACTGCATACATGTGTTAACTTAAGCTGATTTCTTCTTATAAAATTTGGACACTCACTATTTTAAGATTCACATTTTATGTTTTATTTTGCTCCAGTTCACTATGGCTGATCTCTCCGATAAGGCTCCCAAGGAAGTATCAAATGTGATGGCCATTTTCCAATGTGAGGTCTTAGATTTTGAACTGGAAAAGTGATTCATTTTACAGAGATAAATAGCTATTGATTGTCACTCATCTGGACCATGATTAGCTGAACCTATGACCTGGAACCTAAAACAACTATATCCACAGCATCTTTTCTTAAAAAAGTCCTCAAATCAAGTTTCACTGTTGTAAGCACTATTCGCTTGTTTGTTATCCAAACACTGTAGATCTTTGAAAATAATGACTCATTATGATCCACATGGGTTGAAGAGGTCACTTGACCTCCTGCACAACTTGTTCTTCCCTTGAGCAACACGTGGAGTATATCTCAGTGACTCTTCTCTCATTGCTGTGACGAATACCTGACACTCCAAATGAAGGAAGGAAAGGTTTATTTAGTTCTCGGTTACTGGAGGTTTCAGTCCGTACTCCGCTGGCTTCAAGGCAGAGTGGCACATGGCACCACATAACCTTTCACGGCAGCAGCCAAGAGCAGAGAGCAAAATGGAGGAGGAGCGGCAGCAACGGCTGCAGAGAGGAAGTCTGTCTCCCTTAAATTGTATTCAGGCTATCCAACCCAGGCTGGGAGTTGTACTTATCCCCAAATCCCAGCAGCACTCACTCCCATAATCCCAGTGGATCATGAATTAATCACAAACTCTGGAAGTCTGTCCCATGATTGCATGATGCTTTGAGGGGGTCAGCTAGACACAAAACATAAGCAACTTTTTAGGAACCTAATGACCATGGTAGTAGCACAGCATACCCATGAGATGTCCACAATAATTCATAACATCCAAAGTCCTTTTAAAGGCAAGTAGAGTAGATTGCAGTAGGGAATTAATTTTGGTATAAATTGAGATTGAGAATCAGAAAGAGGAAAAAATCCAGCCAACATCAATGTTACCTCAATTCTATCCTTCACACCTGAAACTCTGTAACAGAAACCTATTTCTATAATTACTCCTAGGACTTAGGAGATAGCTCAGAAGTTTTAGTGACTGCCTGGCAAGCACAAGGATGCAGGTTCAATCCCCTGTTCCACATGGAGGCTGAAACAGGAGGATTGCTATGAGTTCGAGGTACATAGTGAGACCCTATTGGTGAGCAGATACATAAATTAAAAATAATAATAAAATAAATAAACCCTATGGGATTTCTATTGAAAGACAGCTACCAGCTCCTTATCACTCAGTCCATTGTTGGGAGGAGAATCCGCATTTTGAACCCCTTAGGATTGTGAGCTGGGAGGTTGGTTGGGTACAATGAGACAGTTGCGCAGAGCCAACGATGGCTAGAGAGTGCAAGGGACATCCAGAGGCCTGTGAAGACAAAGCACCTCTGAGTTACAATAATCAAAAAATTCTGTAGGGTGTGTCACCTGGTGGCACATCATTTACTCAAACTGTTCAGAGAAGTTCAGTCTTAAATCCTGAAGATTCGTGTCAAAAGTCCAGGGGCAGAGTAGGAAAGCTTTTAGATACAGTTACTGCCTGGCTGACGATAGGGCTACAGCCCAGTAAACTCGTCAATGTTGAAAATTCTATAAGCTCAGATGTATCTGATACCCCCACCTACTGAACACCTTGGCTTACCAACACAGCACACAGTACAGTGTGGGCTACCCCTGGTGATCTAGTGGCAGGCTGGGAGCTGTAAGGGTCCCACAACTCAGGGTCCCAACAATGTGTGAGTGTCACCACGTAGTCCTAGCGGGGGGGGGGGTCAAAAATTCATAGTACAGGGATGAGGGAATGGAGAACAGAAGGGAAACACACACACAAAAGAACCCATATTAATTTATTTTAATTCACTGAAAAGAAAGTTTTGTGCTAATGTTGTTTGGACAGTTAAATGTCACTCATTTATCTATCTATCTGAATTAAGGTAACAATATGCAATGTATTAACCACTTTATTCTCCTAGTATCTTTTTTTTTTTTTTTTCTTGTCTTTTTGAGACAGGGTCTTGTTATGCAGTTCAGGCTGTCCTTGAGCTCACTTCTGTAGTCCAGCCTGGTCTCGAACTCACACCGATCCTCCTGCCTCAGCCTCCCAAGTGCTGCAATTACAGTCTCCTAGTATCTTGTTCTGAAATTTTGCCTTACTTTTTTCTCTTTAAAATTAAAAAAAAAAAAAAAGAAAAACATGCTATAGCTTCTGCCCAATTCATATTGCTTCATACTACCATGAAGTCAGAAACAAAATCAAACCACATCTACACATTCCGCCGTGGTCAGACAGACACGGGTCGGTGGAGAAATGAGTGGAGAATGAGAAGCTAGTTTCAGAGATGAGCATATCCTGGCTATGCAATTGGCCCTCATGCTGCCCAGTGCCTCTCTCCGCTTTATTTTCTTCATCTAAAGCTAATGTCATCTTAGGTAGATAAGAAGACTAAATGAAAAAAGCATCAAGCTCTATTGAGCTTGACACCTAGGATGGCCACAGAGGCCATTACAAACTACAATTCTGGATCTTCCTTTAAAGCCAATAGTCATTCTTTTTCAATGCGTTTTCCTGACATGTTCATTTTTCTTCTCTTTCCTACTCTCTTCATCCTTTGGCCAAGGTCTATGCATTCAAAAGACTTTAACCAGATGTTACTCATGACACAAATTGCTAAGCAATGTTTTGTTTTGTTTCATTTTGTTTTCACTTAACACGTGTCAACAGGTCTGAGTGTGACATCACAGTGCTAAATGCTGAGTTGTGATCCATTTCAGGTAAATTCTCTCCCTCATCCAAAAAAAATGTCCTATAAGACAGGAGAAATCACTGATCAGGACAAAACAGTGAGTGAGACAAGTTCATCGCACCCTCTGTGGGCCTGTTGAAATTTCTAACCTGTTTTTGTTGCTTCTCTTTGCTAACAGGTTCATTTTTTGGTCATGAATTGAAGGGAGAAAAAGGAGAGAAGAGATGGTGGTTCTTTTTCCCTGGGTGGGATAACAATGAAGTGGTATATGCATGTGATTCCTAAATTTTCATTTAAGTTCCATGAAAGTTAAAAAAGGACTATGAAGGGGCCCGGCAGGATGGCTCAGTGGTCTAAAGCGCCTGCTTGGGAAAGCTTGGGTGGCTTCAGGGACCATGGTTTGATCCCCGGCACCACATACTGCGCCAGCCCTGCCCTCGGGGCGGGCTGAGCCGGCCATAAAAAAATAAATAAATAAACAAACAAACAAACAAAAAGGACTATGAAGTATCTCATGCTCATCTGTGTGGGCCAGCCCTCATTTCATGCTACTTTGAGCACTTTCTCAAGTGTTTAGAACTTAAGAAGCCCAGCTGACACTAAGCCAAGAAGATACTGAGAATAACTATGAAGTTAAGAGATGTTGCACTTTGGTCTCTTACTGGGTCACATGTGAACATGAAATTTTCCCCAAATTCCCAAACTCTTTCATGTGGGATTGACATCTCTCAAAAATATTTATTTGGTCCTGGACATCCCTCAAAACTGTTTCAAATCTAGAATGTTTTTTATGTTAGTACCAGATTTATTCATGTCAATAAATACTAAATTAACACAATTTCAATATATGTGTTCAATTCTAATATATTTCAATATATATTGTCCACAATTTCAGATATGTGGAGATTTTTGCTTCCGTTGTTGTTGTTTTGTTTTGTTTTGTTCTTTTGTATTTAGTACAGAGTCTACAGGGTCTCACTACATAGATCAGACTCAGTGATTCTCCTGTTTTCAGCCTCATGCTGGGATTACAGGCATGCGCCAACGTGCCCAGTCTCAACTGCCGTCTCAATGCGCCCCAGGGGTGACACCAGCATGGCAGGCCAGGGATGGAATCCCAGACCCCTATGTCTGCGTAAGCAGGCTCTTTAATCTGATGAGCTATCTGGCCAGTCCTCAGATATATATATATATATATATATATATATATATATATATATATATATATATATATTAAATAAAGAAAAATACTTCCAAAGAAAAAGTTTACGGAATTTGCCACCTACAAACTTCAGATTTACTCTACACTGAATTAATATTCATTAAAGTAGCAGAAAGTAATGAGAAATCAGAGATGAATACGGTACAGCCATTGTCCCCTACCAGCCCCAGTTGGGAAAGGCATGGAAGCAAGCTCCCTGGTGTAGTAGGAAACAGTGTGGCCTTGCAGCGGGCAGGAGCCCGCAGGGGCTTCTGCCCAATCTGGGGGAGTCTTCTGAAGAACTATGCCCAAGGGAGTCCTGAACAGCAAAGGAGAATTTTCCATACAGACATGGACATGGCAGAAAGATAAAGGTGACAGAGGCACTTTGCTGGGACTGTGTATTCACACTGAGTGGATGTTGGAGGAAAAGATTGAGAAAAGACAAAACTGGAAAGTAAGTAAAGCTAGGAGCATCCTAAAGAGAAGCGTAAGCTTTTTATCCCACAGTGATGGCCAAGGTAAGTCTCTGTTCATACCTATGACCCCAGCACAATAATCCCTTGTGTGCTCTGCTATACTCATAAGTGTCCTAGATTTTCAGGGTTTTTTTAGTGATTGCAAAGAACTACCCCTAAGGGTACAAATATAAATAAAACTGACTTCTGCCCTCACAGTTCCTAGGAATAAAAGAAGTAAAATCAAAAAGAGCTAATTACTAGGGAATGGGGAGATAGCTCAGCAGTCTAAGTGTCTCTCTGGCAAGTGCAAGGACCTGGGTTCAATCCTGGATACTACATGTAGTGCCAGCCCCAGAACTCTGAGCATGCTGTGCCAGCCACCGAGTCTGAGCATGGCAGTTGTCTTACTTACTTTTCTATCGTTGCTGGGACAAATACCTGACACTTAAAATAGAGGAAGGAAAGGTTTATTTAGCTGACAGTTTGTGGAGGTTTCAGTTCACATTTGGCCGGCTCCAAGACTGAGTGACACATGGCAGAGAGCAGCAGTTCATAGCAGCGGAACAGCAATAATGGTGACAGAGGGAACTGACCAACCAGGGAGCAGAGAGCAACAGCTCTAGTCTGTTTCTCCGTCTCTCTTTAAATTACATCAGGCTCTCTGCCTTAGCCTTTCCACCTCAGGACCACACCTATAATTCCCAGCAGTACTCAGACCATAATCTCATCAGTATTAAAACACATAATCCCAGTGGATCATGGATCAAGTCTCAAACTCTAGAAGTCTCCGCCCCATAACTCATGAGGCTTTGGGGGAACAACTAGACATAAACCATAACAGTGGTACACACCTGTAATCTCAGTGCTGGGGAGACTGACCCAGGAGGATCACTACGAGTCCAAGCTGTGTCATGAGACACTGAATCAAAATAAGTAATTAAAAACCATTTTTAAAACAGCTAAATATAATAGAAATTAAAAGCAATATATTCTATGATACAATAGTAGTGAACATTCTCAGAGGTTAAAACATTTAAGCAGAACGAACGAAGTCCTGTGGGGACTGAACAGGGTGCAAGACCATTCTAGGCATGAGTGCTCACATCCTGTTATAAAAGGACAGGCATCCAAGGTCACCGAACGGGAAAGAACTTTCCCAGCTTTGGTGGTGGTTGACGATGACATAGTCTTGTAGACAAACTGTCAAGCATCTTGGATGTCATATCAAAGAATGCAGAGTTGATAATGTCAGCAACAAGGAAAACTCAGAAACTTCTAATCAGAGGACTTGTAGGGCCCAATCTGGCTTTTGAACAGACAGCTCCAGTCCCTTTGTGGAGGCTGAAGTAGAGCAAGAAGATAACAGCCACACTTCAGATGGGATGGAAGAGAATTTAGTGCCGCAGATGTCAGGGCCTGATTACTGTCATCTAGGCAACTTGATGACTGTGACATTGTGAAGTCTAAAATGTAGAAACAAGTAGTGTTGTCTGGGAAGAATGATAAGAGAGAGGAAGATATTTATGAGGAAGATGAGTCTGCCAGAACTGAGGGGGTGTTACAAAAAGATCTCATGAGTTTACCACCTGAAAGGTTACGGCAATGTTTACACACTATAAATTTTACAATAAATCGCGTGACCGAATGAATCCAGGAGAAGGCGTGAGGGAGAGTCACAACTGCTAATGAAGGAGCTTTTGCCTTCGCTGACAGGGATGGAATCATTTATAATAATGCTGTATTCTGAAACAAGTCTGTAAGAAATCTGACAAATAGGGGGTTTGGAATTTATTTCAATAAACTAGCCTGCTGGCAGTTTTTGTAATCAAAACATGCTGGCCAGAAGCCATGGAAAGGAGAGAAGAAAGCTCGTTTGTCTCCTTTGCTCTCTGTTCTGTTATTCTTCCTATTCTATTTTTTAGGAGAAAGTAACAGTGAAAAGACTTTTAAGTTCAAGTGAATAAGCAATATTACATCTGAGGGTCAATGTATGTATAATAAAGACACCAGGTCATTCTTGCATCCAATTGTCAATGGAAAAATTTTAAAATATGTTCAATGGACAGCCATATTTACTCCATTACAAGATAGTTACCATAGCTTTTTAAAAAGGGGAACAGTGAGATTAAGAAATCATTCTTCATACTATAAATATGGAGAAATCCATTGAGACAGAAATTTCCTCATACAGCATGAAAGAAATCTTCTCTTAATATTTCTGCTCGATGATCTCAACCTTTGAGAAATTTCCACCAAACAGGTAGCATTAAGCAACATGTAATTTATTTTGGGGTGGTTTTATTTATCATGTACAGCCCTCATACCACTCAGTATTTCTGATCATTAGGAGAGAAGATCTGTGAACCACACCAACTTGATTCGACTTGAGACAAAAGCAAAGAAACCTGACGTTTGATTTAGCCTGTAGGGACTTACCTCAAGGAAGAGTAATGGTTTCTGTTAGCCTTTTTGAAAACTTGAAAAAGCTCAAGGAGCCCACCATAATCCTCAAGGACCCTGAGGGGCATAGAAACCTGACAAAATGGAACTTTCACACTGGAGAATAAAGAAAAATCTAAAGAAAGCAAACCTCACACAGGTTCATTCCTCCAGCTTTTCTCCTTTCATCCTTGTCTTCATTCCACTGTTAAACATTTTCTGGGTGCCAACTCCTTATGTAGTAGTCACTGAAGTAGATATTAGCGATATGAAGACATATTATCTTGTTCCAAACAGCTCTTAACCAAGAATAGAAAGATGTAAAGGAGCCTGACCCAATCTAATAAGGACAGGACTGCATGCATGAATTGGACCGAGTGATCACTTCCTAGCTTGTAGAGCCTACCCAGGCTTCCAAAAAAGTGGAGTTGAGGGTAGAAAACGAGCAGTTGAGAATAAGGGACAGGACTTCCCAGTCACGAGAGACTACGAATAGGATGTTCAGAAACAACTCGCATTGTGCAGGAGAAGCAACACCGTCTAGTGCTTAAACCTGTGGACCGTGAGGTCAGACCCTCTGAGAGGACCAAGCTCTACTGCCCGCTGGTAACGCAGTGACTTCCCACAAGTCATCTGACCTGTCTAGGACTCTATTTCCCCACCTGTGCAGTGGAGATAGTAACAGCTTCTATTTCTTGAGTCAAGAAAAGGTAAACCCTTGGCTTCAGCTTGGTGCTCAGTCACCAGCGCTTGAGGCTTGTCTACTGTGGGACAATAAAGGGAGTTGGGATGGCAGGAGCTAGGGCAGGAGCAATTTCTCTGCTGGGCTATGAAAACAGTGCGCCTTCTACAGTTCCTTGAAAGATTAAGCTAACGAGTAGGGAATAATAACATGATGGGATTTTTAGACTAGAAAGATCAGGTTGGCTATATAGCCTAGGACAACTGCAGAGTCACCAAACAGGCTTAGCGTCACTCAGCGCTAGGAGCTGTGGCTACGATTGCCAAGACGTATCTGCTAACGGAAGCAAAATATTAGCTCCGTCCACTCACACCAGTTCCACCATATTCTGTGAACATTTCTCTTCCTCCAGGGTTTATTTTTCTCCTTAGAACAACAAAGCATCTCTGGAGTTAGCATAGCAACCAATGTGGGAACTTCATTGTCAGCTCAGCCCCGGCAGAATGGAAAGTCCTTTCTAAAGAGTTCCACACCTGTAAAAAGCCTCTTTCCCTTAAATGTGATGACTTAACTAATGAGATAAATAAACCCTCTTTGATATGCAGAAGTGGCTTAGAAGGAGCCTCCCACTAGTCGTGTTTGATATGCACCCTGAAACAGAGTTTCCTTTCCCCAGTGCACCCTGGGAGAGGAGGGAAGGACAATTCAAGGAAGGCAGGAACTGTGGGGAGCGATCTCCACAGCTGGGGCTCCACCCCCGCCTCACTCCCAGCAGTTGGGCTCTCAAAAAAGCGCACATTGGGAAGCACCTTTTGCTGGCATTCTCCACTTCAGACAAACAAGGGCGGCCCAGGGAGGTGGGGAATTTGCGAGTTGAGAGCAGACAAGGAGACCACCAAAGCTGAGGACCTCGAAGGAGTGGCACAGAAGGACTTCTGCACAGGGCTGACCACCCTCTGTCCTCTTCTTCCTCTAAGGAAGTAAGTTGTTCATAATAATAGAAATAATCATGACAGTCTAACCAGGTTAAATAAACGCTCTGAGAGAGGAGACAGGAAATGAAAGAGTATTGAGAGAGGGAAGGAGAAGCCTTCGAGCCTAAGGCAAAGTGCTATATTTTTAAAAGTAGTTTTGTGCAAATGGTTTTTGCATAGCCTGCTGGCAGAGGAGGTTCTACCGCACTCTGAAGTCCACCAAGATGTGTTACTTGGTGTTGGGCTCGTGGCCCAGGGAGTTAAAAGTAACCCAGAGAGCAGCTGGGGAGCAATGCCAGGCCCAGGCCCAAGGCCACACACGCAAAGCTGCTGGAGAGAGAGGTATGCGTGTGTCTTCCCCAGCCCCCAACCTTCCCCACCCCCGCCCACCAGAGTCCTTGAAAATCTCTTCTGAAAGCGCTGCAAGAAAAAAATAGCGTCAACTCTAGGAAATGTAGACAATTTTTCTCTCTTTTTAATACTTTGTGTATTCTATAAAAGTTATTTTTCTGTAATGCAACAAAATTTCCTCCATAATGTGTCTGCATCAGTCACTTTCCTCAGAATCACAGAAAATGCGTTAGAAATCAGTGCTAAACTTGATGTTATTATAACACAATCCCCCCCTCTGTCCTATTGAAAATTTTATTAAAATTTGCTCTATGTGCCACAAACACACATGTGCACACAACTGCACACACATGCACATATTAGACCCCTGGATCATGCTAGAAACTTAAAATCCTACAGTCAGAAGCTATCTTCAAAGAACATGCATAAAACTGCCGCTGGATAGGAGAGATTTGGAGAAAAAAAAAAAAATCTTCTGTCTTTCTTGATGGCATATTCCTGTAATCTCAGTACGTGGGATGCTGAGGCAGGAGAATCATTGTAAGTTTGAGACCAAACTGGGCTACAAAGGGAGATCAAGGCCAGCCTGAACTGCATAGTGAGACTCTCAAAGAGACAAAAACGAAAAAAAGAAGAAGTAAAGGAGAAGAAGGAGGAGGAGCCGGGCGTGGTGGCGCACTCCTGTAATCTCAGCACTCGGGAGGCTGAGGCAGGAGGATCGGTGCGAGTTCGAGAGCAGCCTGGGCTACAAAAGTGAGCTCAAGGCCAGCCTGAACTGCATAGTGAGACCCTGTCTCAAAAAAGACAGAAAAAAAAATGGAGGAGGAGCAGCAGAAAGAAAGAGAAGGAAGAAGGAGGAGGAGGAGGAGAAGGAAGAAGAAGGAGGAGGAGGAGGAGAAGGAAGAAGAAGAAGGAGGAGGAGGAGGAGGAGGAAGAGGAGGAGGAAGAAGAAGGAGAAGAAGGAGAAGGAGAGGAAGAGGAAGAGGAAGAGGAAGAGGAAGAGGAAGAAGAAGAAGAAGAAGAAGAAGAGGAGGAGGAGGAGGAGGAGGAGGAGGAAGAGGAGGAGTAGGAGTAATCTTCTAACTCTAATAGGGGTGGAAAGAAACAGAAAATTTCAGTTCAAAAATGAGGGCACTGTGACAAGCACCAAGTCAGAGAAAAAGATAACATTTCAATTCATCAGATATAAAATATGGGGCCCAGCAGGATGGCTCAGTGGTGTAAAGCACCTGCTTAGGAAAGCTTAGGCGGCTTCAGGGACTGCGGTTCGATCTCCGGCACCACATGCTCTGCCAGCCCTGCCCTCAGGGCAGGCTGAGCCGGCCTTAAAAATAAATAAATAAACAAAAAAAAATGTTCTGAAACAAGAAAAAAAAGATATAAAATATGGTGCAATGTGGTTCAGAGATATAGCTCAGCAGGCATAAGGACCTACCTGGCAAACACAAAGTCCCAAATTCAATCCCCAGTACCACAAAAAAGATAAAGAAAAAATAAGAAGATAGGGCAAAATGTGTCACACTACAGTGATTTGCTTGACTGTAATTTATCAAGTGGATATTAGTAGTCAACAATAAGTATAAAACATTATGAAAATCTTATCCCTATGGAAAGAGCCTAAGTGTTTCCTGTGCATACACAAGTGTGCGTGCATTTCACAAAAAATACAAGGAGCCAGGATGGGACTTCTCGAGAATGTTCTGCTCAAAATGTAGCAGGACAGGGAAAAAAAGACTTTCACTCTCTAAAAAGCTGTGCTGAGTTCTTGCCTGAGCAATATCCTAGCAGAAGCCAATTAAAGGCCTTCAGGAAAAACTCTTTGATCAACCTGTCAAAAGTTATTATGTCAAATCTAATAAACAACCAGAAAAAACAATTCACCCCCTGCCAGTGCTGTCTAAGGCGCATACATAATGGCTGCACAAAAACAAGTTATCTTACCTTCCTCTTAAAGTACTCTGTGGTATTTTCTAACCTACCTCATTTAGATCCCTTTTAGGATAAACTCAAAACAGAAATTTCTCTGAGAGTTGAGTGATTTTAAAAGGTAATTATTATTACTATTATTATTATTATCATCATCATCATTATTATTTGTATTTGTATTAGTACAGGGTCTCACTACACAGATCAGACTCAGCAATCATTCCATTTTCAGCCTCCCAAGTTCTGGGATTCCAGCCCTATCCTTTCTAATATAGTAGTAGTAACGTTTGCCTTATTTGACAATGAAAGCCAGGGGATACCAAAGGTTTCTCCTTTGCCTGGGCTACTGGGAAGTTTGGAGGAGATTTGCAGCCCCCTTGTACAGGACTTAGGGAGAGCACTACTCTTCGTTTCTCCTTTTTTGTGGCCTTTTTATTCTGGATCAAAGCTCTTCTATGCAACTGCAGCATATCAGTTTAAAAAAAAAATCTTTCAGAAAGCTTATCTTACTCAAAGGTAGAAAGTAGGAGGAGAAAGAATGTTTTCTCCCTCTTTGTGTAAAATAATGTTGACTATTATATTCATTTTTTAAAAATGGAAAAGAGATGAGAGGGAGAGAGAGAGAGAGAGAGAGAGAGAGAAGGGTAAAATTACCTGGGCTCAGTTTCTCTGGATCTCTTGCTTTGCAAAACTTAACTTTGGCCTGAAGCTATCTATATTCCACCCCACTGTTCTTTGTGCTGTTGTCTTTGGTTTTTCTTGTAGCTGTTCTATACTGTTTCTAAGATAAGGAACTGAAGTCCAGGCTGACTTTGAACTTGCTATGTAACCCAAGCTAGCCTCAAAGTGGAGATCCTGTAGCCTCGGCCTCCTGAGTACTGCTAGTGCTGCAGGTGTATGCCACCAACCCCACTGTTTGTTTTGTTTTGTTTTTAAAGATAATTAGCCATAATAGAAAACTTGGTAACTTCAAAGTCAGTCAGATTTTTATCTGCCAACCCAGCTGTACCACTGCACAGCTGGGGACCTCAGTTAAGTGACTTAACCTCTCTGGGTCTCAGGTGATAATGCTGTGTCTTTTCAGCAGAGTTGACATTGAGATTTAGTGAGACAAGGAACAGGAAAACCAGTGGCATTCTATATAGTACCTGATGAGCATGGCGAGCATGGCATCTCTCTCTCCTTCCGTTCCCCCCCCACACACACTTTTTCTAGATCAGTGGTTCTCAAGCTATGGGTCGTGACCCCAGCAGGGATCGAATGACCAAAACACCAGGGTCGCCTAAAGCCACCGGAAAATACATATTTAAACCCATGCTATACCATGGTGAAATGTTATTTATTGGAATTAGTAATAAATATTTCTCAACATATAATTAAATATTGTTTTTGTGATTCATGACTATGTTTAAATTATGCTTGATTTGTAGCAATGAGAATACATAATGCATAGCAGGTATTTACATTCCAAATCATAACTAGCAAAATTACAGTTTTGAATAGCCACCAAAATTATTTTTTGGTTTGGGGTCACCGCAACATGAGAAACTGTATTGCGGGGTCATGGCATTAGAAAGATTGAGAACCTCTGTTCTAGATTCAGACAAGAGGAGAACTTCTGGGACAGTAGCTATTGTGATAACTATTTCTGATGAAATCTACCTGGCAAAAATAAACTAATATTGATGGCATTAGAGACAGAAAGCATGACCGCCATGGAGAATGAGCTACTGTTTCTCCCTGCCCTAAAGAGAGACCCACGGATCATCAGGGGTGGGTGTCGTGTTGCAGAATATGACTGTGAGCTTTCAGAAATGCAACTTTCTAGATGCATAGTATACTTCGTTTAGTCTGACATGTCCTAGCCAAAGTTAAAGTAAATGTATACATTAGTCTCTAGACATGTGAGTGTTTGATAAGAAAAGATTTGGTTTTCCAGTGACTACTCAGCAAGTTCTGTGACACCTTGCCTTTCTCTCCCCATTCCCCTTCCTAGAAGTTGAATAATTTATCAGAAGTTCCGTTGGTGGCCATGGAACCAGATTAGGAAGAAGAACCATGGGGGAGAGACGGCAGGGCCCATGGTAAAGCCACTGAGCAGGGTCTCCCACGTGATGAAGGACACTTCTCCAGGAATCCAAGCCCTCACCTGTCTTTGGCCACGGCAGAAAAACCCTACCAAATCTCTGCTCCTCTCTCAGATCTCAGTTCATCAAGACTCCAGGCCCAGCACATGTGCTAGTCACCACCTCTGTCTTCAGACAGCCAATTGGACTTCTGCTCTCATAGTTGAGAGTCTATTCCTTCATTGTTGCTTGGTGTTTTTTTTGTTTGTTTGTTTTGTTTTGTTTTTCCAGTGGTCCTATTGCTCTATTCTCATGAAAGTGGACCTCCCTTAGGCTGGCAGCCTGGTTACCTTGATCGACTGGGTGCTCCACTTCCTCCCAGCCGCTTGCGTTTAAGCAGTCTCTTGAGTTATTTTTCTAGATAGCTAGCTAGGGTGTGTTATGTGTATGTGTGTGACCCTTCCTACGAGCATGCGCTAACAGAGGGCGATTCCTGAGTCTCGCGATACTTCAAACTCTCGGTGATTCCTTTCTTCACCTTCGTGATACAAAAGGTAAAAGAACCTTGTAGTAAGCAGAGGAGTTTGGGAAGGAAAGGTAGTCAAGTGGTCTCTCTAGCACGGAGAAAGGGACTTGTAACTTGCTCAGTAGAAGCCCGATAAGGCACTTCCTATGTCAGATTCTTTAATCCTAGGAGCCGTTTTCACCTGAGTCTGAATTATACTGCCGCCTCCAGATGGTCTGGGATCCTAGGTCCTTGATTTCCACCTTGCCTCGTCTCATTTTCCTCCCCTTGCCCCATATTATTTAAACCATGGCTTGTATCATAAATGGTTTCCATGAAATAATCTGAAAGCAACACATCCGAAGGAGCACATGAATGGGGTCTGCGCTTTGGGCTGAGTCATGGTCCCGGAAGTTCCATCTCTCCAGGCACACAGCTGGCCACCAGCCTGGCCTATGCAGAAAGCCCAGCTCAAGCTCAGATAGAGTTGGCTCTACAGAGAGTCCAAAGGGATAAAGGCCCTGGCCATCTTCCTAAGCACCAGCCAGCCTGAGGGCGGCAGCCTGTGGTCTGTGCTCCGTGTGTGCGGCGTGCCTGGCTCGGCGCAGGCTTTCTCTGGTGGCAGCTGGTGCTCAGTTGATCCCTTCAGGCTCATCAGCAAGACACAAACAACAGAGCATAAACATGACAGACAACTCCGCTCATCCTCTGCCGCTCTCAGATTTTGCTCTTGATCCCCTCTGTGACCTTGAGCAAGTCACTTCACCCCCTTAGCCTGGATTTCTCTGATCGCTAAATGAAAGGGGGTAGACTAGATGGCTTGCAGGATCCTTCCCACCAGTAACCCACCAGGACCCCACAGCTTTTACCAGCCTGTTTCAGAAACTCCGTTATGGGCATTCCCAGTATGTCTAGTATCAGGCACACTTTTTACACATGCTTGTGAAATCTTTTTCAGTATTTCATACTCAACTTTGTACTAACTACTAGGTAAAGTCCTCCAAGAGTTTCGTTGGTATAACTTGATGAATTTAAAGAAACTTGAAAACTTTCTAGCTTGGCCCACGTAGGCCCTTTCACTTTTAGGGGCGCAGCTACATCAAACAGGAGGAGGCATTACCTTTACGATTCAGGGGTACGTTCTTAGTAAAGAAAGGGCCCGCCAGAGAACCACTAACATTCAGCATCAGAAAGTAGCATCATTGTACAGCCTCAAACCTCACGTAATACACAAGCATGCTAGGTAACTGGGAGAGCCCCCTTCTACAAAAGAAAGATAGCTAACACTTTTAAAGAGCTTTGTAAAACCAATGGATTTACTTTGCTGCTTACCAAATCAATATATAAATAATATAATTTGCACCTTCTACTGAGTCTTAAATCTACATTTAAAAAGATACAACGTAGGCTTAGGAGATAGCTGTTAAGCAACTGACCAGTAAGCACAAGGTCCTGAGTTTGAACCCTGGAACCACAAACAACACAAACAAATAGATAAAATGTTTTCCGTAGCTGGGTGTGTGACACACACCTATAATCCCAGACTTGAGAGACTGAGGCAGGAGAATCTCTATCCTGGGCTATATACTAAGGCCCTATCTTTAAAAATAAAAATAAACCATCACCAAAAATAATCATTTCTTTATTAGATTGTGTCTCTCCTGAATGCACAGGTCCCTGTGAGCCAAGTATAGTGAAAAGGAAGTGAAAGAGAAATCAGAAAAAAAAAAAAATGTAATGAGTTTATAGTATGCTAAGTGTTACAACATTAAAATAAATAACAGTCCCCAGCCTGGAGGAGTCCCCATGGTGGCACTTGGTGGGGAATGGGAGGGTGGCATGTAGGAATGTGATTCTCTGTTAGTACCGACTGATCTGGCACTTTTTATCTAATCACCCAAGATCACAGATAGCAGAGTTCATCCCGCCTGCCAGACTCTGGACCCTGTTCCTTCTGTCTCCATTATTCTGTCCTTTTTCAAGGCCCTCTCCCCATAAGCAGCAAAAACCATAAGAAGGATCACTTTTTGGCGGCTGTTGTTCTGGAACTTACGTCTACATCAACATTTCACGAAGGTATCATTGTACTCTCCTACCATGTAATCGGAGGAGGTATGAACACATCAGAGCCAGAAAGAAGGTCCCGTGCTTCCTCTCTGCTGGGCCGGCCTCTGTGACATCCTCTCAGACGTGAAAGGATGGGGCAGGCAGTGTTCACCTCCAGGCCAAGAATGCATGGATTCTTTCTCACAATTCTCTTCTTTGTGGTGGTGCATTACTAAGACGTCACAAAGCCAATACACAATGGGATACAGTGGTCCAGAGAAGAGTTGATATGACTGGGGAGAATTAGAATCTTGAAAGATGATAAAGGACTGAAAAAGTAAAAAAAATAATCAAAACACATTTATAAATGGTCTTCCTAAATTATTCAGCCTACATTACATTAGCTCTTCTTCAGGAAAGCTTGAGGGTTCATAGATGGACAAGCCAGGGCCTGCCAGATAGTGCAGCCAGTGAAAACGCCTGCTTAGGCAGACACAGGGACCTGGGCCGGTTGTGCTGCGTGGGACCCTGCCCCCCAGGCATGCTGAGACTGGGCCTAGGGCTGGGCGTGGTGGCTCAAGCCTGTAATCCCAATACTTGTGAGGCTGAAAACAGGATCACTTCGAGTGCAATCTGTGTAATGAGACCCTGCAGACCCTGTACTACATACATTTTAAAAATATAAATGTAGACCAACCAGCCAGAAGACTAAAAATGTTTATTTTTAATTTTAAAAAGTTTTTAAAATGCAACATCTCAGTTGCTCAAACTTGAAAAGTTAAAGAAATGCAAAATTTTAGTTTCCTAATCATCTAACCTAAATCAGGTACTCACTTTGCACTGGGGATCCAATGATGTGGCACTTGGGAAAAGATAGTGGCTTGGTCTCTGCGAATAAGGGGACAGTAATCAAGGAAACCCAATAAATATTAAGAACACTTTCTGAGAGGGACTATGAAAGAAAGATATTGTTGGGCCTGGCGGGATGGCTCAGTGGTCTAAAGCGCCTGCTTGGGGAAGCTTGGGCAGCTTCAGGGACCGCGGTTCGATCCCTGGCACCACATGCTGCGCCAGCCCTGCTCTCGGGGTGGGCTGGGCCGGCCATGAAAATGGGTGGATAAACAAACAAAGGTTCTGAAACGAGAAAAAATAAATAAATAAATAAAATAAAACTTAAGAAAGAAAGATATTGTTGTCATGCTCTAGGTAAGGGCAACTCGGACAGTACTGGAACATATACACAATAGTGGTCCAATAAGATTCCTTTGCTTCGTGACATCTTAGCCGTCTTAGTTTATGCAAGTACACTCTGGAATGTTTGCATACTGATGAAATCTAATGATGCATTTCTTAGAACAAGTCCCTGGGGTTAAATGACCCATGACTGTGTATATAACACAGGCCATACCGGGGAAACCTAACCTGTCTAGAGCAAAATCACTGTAAAGCTTCATAGAATGACACAGTGTATTGAAAGATCAGTTTGTAGCATCCTACTAATTCAAAGTTGTGGATTCTGTTAGATCGATTGCAATTAAACCCAGAAATAAGAGGAAAAGAGGAAAGCTGGAGATCAGTCTCTGTTCCTATTCCTTTCCTTTTGTGATGCCACCCCTCCGAGGCCTGCTTTCAGCTCAGCTGGCCCACCAACCCAGAGCTGCATGGTGCTCACACCCATCCCATTCACACAAGGCTGAAAAGAGCAGCTGATTAATTTACAATAGGATTATACCCTTCCAGTGCCTGGAGTTTTGGTGACCACAGCTCCTGGGGTACACCAGAAGCCCGGAAGCTGGAAATTTCCTGCCAAAGATGCTGATCTTATCTCAGTGTTTATGCTCCCTTATTTCTCTCCAGATAATCTTATCGCGAAGTTGTGAGGGTCTGTCCTGCTTGTGCCCACACACTGAGTCCAGGATCCAGGCTGCCGGTCAGCTTGGCCTAGAAAGCCATGCTCTCGACAAATCAAGGGTGTGAACAAGATTGTTTGAAATGTTTAGAAGAACTGAAATGCCAATAAGCACTCCAGAAAATACCACTGAAAATACATATAAGCTCTGTACTAATATAAATCATTTTCATCTACTTATTACACACATCACATACACATTTCTGTAGAGCTGGTATTTCTGAGTGCATCGAAGCAGAAACTAACGAATCAATGACCAAAAGAAAATTGAACTCTCAGACAATTTGGGGTCATATAGCTGACAGAGGAAAGAAGGGAAGAGACCTGTCTTCTTAACAGGAAATAGCTAATGTTAGACTTCCCAAGAGTCTAATCTTGCTATCACTTTCCCAACACAGGCATTGATTCAAATTACTGATTAAAAAAGATAGCTATAGAATCTAAACTATGTCCCTTGGATACCACCAAAGCTAGCATTTATCTCACTGGATCTAATGGATCTTTCATAGTCCACAGTATTCTTTCAATTTTTTTTTTTTTTTTTTTTTTTTTTTTTTTTAGGAATTGATTGACTACAGTGCTGAAGAATCAAACATAGGCCCTCATTGATGTAAGACAATCACTACACCAGTACGGTGCTTCACCCCCAGCCCCTCTTCAAGAATTCTTTAACTTTTTGTTTTCATTTGGGTAATAATTTTAAACTAATTATTAGAAACATATTGTGGCATCTTTGGATATGTACATCCATGATGATCTAAAGCAAGTCGTAGCATCATATTACATATTGAACACTAATAAGAGAGATTGCTCTAACACACACATTATACATGTGACTTATTAAGAACAGTGAATCTGAGATCCACTACAAGAAATGAATTTGAAAACTTAGAAATATTTCATCCATGTGAAAGGAATTCCTGTGTTACTCTTGAGAAACAATGACTTGAACCAGCACTTTTCAACGTTTTTGTCATGTCAGTCCTCCTTGGTATTATATCACGAATCACTCAGGTATTTTTTAGGTCATATTAAGAAATCTTTGTACGCACATAAAAACAAAGGTGACGTAAAACATTGTTTCAGATACGTGTATTATTGACCTTTATTTTGTGAATTTTATTTTAACATAGTATTTTACAAAAATGTAGATGCAGATTTTTCTATATATGATAGAATTATATTGTATGCTTTCTCTTTTTTTTGTATTTTAGTACAGGGTCTACAGGGTCTCCCTATATAGATCCCACTCATAGTGATCCACCTGTTTTCAGCCTCTCCAGAGCTGGGATTACAGGCATGGGCCACCATGCCCTGTCTTAGGCCTCACTTTGGACTCCAGCCCCTGATCTTAGCCTAAGCAGGCCCTTTAGTCCGCTGAACTATCTAGGAGGCCCTGTATGATTTATTTTCAATCAAATGATAGCAAAAAGCCTAACAATGACAAATTCAATGCTGAATTTCAGACTAAATATATATTTCAATATATTGTAAAATTTAGTAATATTATGATACCAGTAACTGACATAACATGAAATACTTTTACTTCCTGTCACTATTAGTTGTTTAATGTGGTACTTTAAAATTAATTATGATTTTTAAAATAATATTTTTGCTTTGTAAATAATGAAATCAAGGAAATAGTTTCAGTCTATTATTTGGAAAGATAACTCAACAATTATTATATGTGATAGATTTAATCCTATCGTTATTTCTAATAAATTGAAGGTCAAATTAAGGGTCTTCATTACTACTTTCAGTACAAATTTTCTCAGACCTAGAATTATGTATATGAGTAACGTAAGAATTTTTAGTATGCGAATAAAACATCATAAATCATTCACAAATAATTATGATCGCATGTCTCACTGATTTATCTTATTAAGCATCTTCTATCTTTTAAAAAAATTACTTTAGGCCAGCTAGATAGCTCAACAGACTAAAGTGCCTGCTTAGGTAAAGAGCAGGGAGGAGGTTACATCCCCGGCATGTCACCCCAGCCCTCAGAGGTCGACTGAGACTGGGTATGGTGGTGCACATCTGTAATCCCAGCTCCTGGGAGGCTGAAAGACAGGAGGAACACTACAAGTCTGGTCTTGTGTAGTGAGACCCTGTAGACCCTGTACTAAATACATTTTTTTAAAAAGCTATCTTTAAGAGATTATGGGGCTACAGAGGAAAGGGACTGAAGATATACAGTGCACATAAGGAGAGCCACCTAGAGAGAAAACATTCTCTCAGGCTTTTCACAGACATCAAATTGGTCAAGCAATGGCCATGATTCATCCAGATGGCTGACACTGACGACAGTTCTACAAAGCACTGTACATGGTTCCAAAGTAAATCCTGAGGGGATTTGACTGACCTTGGAAGATGCGAAAACTACATGTTTTGTTATACAGGTCTTGCTTTAACTTGCCCTTAACCACACAGCAGAAAAGTTTAACCACAAGGCATAAAATGTAAAGCTAGATTAGAATGCTGAGCTGTAAAAGGCTTAAGTCAACAGCTTACAACATTGCCAGTTTTGCCAATAACCCACTGCAATTATAGAACATTGGATTATGTATACAACTACTTTCTGTTAGTTCAATGAAAAGAAGTCTTTTTTTGTACCAATCATGATTAGAATTATTATCACATACACTCTGTGCTCTGTATAACTAATAGAAGGACAACAATATGCATTGCATCAAATGCTGGAAATGTACTACTACTATGTTTTGAAACTGTCACATTGTTATTTCTTATTAAATGCAATAAAAATCTTTAAAAAGTAAAAAAAAAAAAATTAAAGTTATCTTTAAAAAAATCTCCTACCTTTAAACAATCCATATGTGAAATCCATATGTGTGCCACATGCCATGCGGGCATGCGGTGCTGGCCACCAAGACCAGGTGCAGTGGTGCAAGTCTGTAATCCCAACACTGGGGTGGCTGAGACAGGAGGATCACTATGACAACAACTGCATAGTGAAAGCCTGCACCAAATACATAAATAAATGATTTTTTAAAAAACACTGTAAATCACCCCTCCCACCCCTCCTACCTCTCCCAGAGATATTTAGTTGAGAGTCTGGTGCCTACGCATTAGATACTTGTATCCACCTCAGTCTGCTACTCAGCACACAATCAGAGACTCTCAAACTTCCTAGGTGAACTGGAAAAAAAAAAAAAAGAAAAGAAAATTCAAGTGATTTTACTTCAACTTTTTGTTTTTTAGCTTTATGTATTTGGACCTGAGTGGTCCACCTGTTCCAGCTTCCTCTGTGGTGGTACTGCAGGCTTGCGCCACCACACCCGCAGGATCAGGCAATGCAACTTGCATCCTTGAGCTTGCCTAGACAGGCACTCAGACTGCTGAGTTGTGTCCGTGGCCCCTTTCTTTTATCTTTATCTTTTTCTCTGTTTTTTTTTTTTTTTTTTTTTTTTTTTTTTTTTTTTTTTTTTTTTTTTTTTTTTTTTTTTTTTTTTTTTTGAAGCAGAATATATTTATTAGAGGGAAAGAAAGCTCCTGTCCAAGACAGGGACAAGAAGGGGTGCCCCCAAGTGCAGAATGTGTGGTCCCTTTATTTTTTTCTTTTTCCTTTTCTTTTTTTCCACCTGGGATCAAACTTGGGACCTTGTGCTTGCCCATCAGGCACTTATGCTGCTGTGCTATAGCCCTGGCCCCCGACTTTTAACTGTAAAAGTAGAACGTGTAACAGAATCTGCCGCTCTCTTCTACAACACACCACGTGTAACATAGATTTCCACTGGAGAAGTGTTGCCCCAAACTATTCAACACTTCTCTATTCTATTTCACTGCAGTCTTCATAAAGACAGTTTCCTCTGATAATCTGCACTGGTGTTTTAAAATCCTGATGTTTAGGAAGTCCTTTCTGAGGAAGTCACTTAACCTATCAGGACCTCAGATTTCTCATGTGGAGAATGAAGAAGTTTGGATAAATGTTTTTTTTTTTTTTTTTAAGTCCCACCCAGAAGTAGAAGTCTGTGATTTTTATGCATTATCTAAAGCATTCGTTTTTGTAACTGTTTAACATCATAACAATGTTTTGAAACAGAATAAAACAGAAACACTTCATATATAAAGCACATAAAAGTGAAATTGAGAATCCTCAGGTCTGTAGAACACAATTTGGAAACTACTGACCGAAAGTGCTCTTTTTAAAAAATGCTTTCCTCTTTTCTTTGTCTCGGTGGAAAAAGAAAACATCTGGAAAGGATCCACCATATTAGTTTCCTACATGTACACCAGAGCATATGTATCAAGTCACCTGACAGCCTTTTCTTCTCCAGATTAAATAGCCATTATAAGTCCCATTTCCCATCCCTTTAAAATATATTTCCTTTAAGAAAAAAAAATCTACTTTGGTTTCTGTAACTCTTTATTAAAAAGTAAAGTTACATACCAATCATGATCTCCAAGAAAAGCCAAGTGCAGCAAAGGGATTATTTGTAGCTCTATTATGTGATATTCTTACTCTTAATGCACTTCAAGCTGTTGCTCTTTAGTATTAGCACTCCATGCTGCCTTGGATTCCACCAACCAATAGCCCAGGATGACCTGCAAATTTTTTTAATGGAATTTGTTATACCTACTCAATAATTTCCCAACTAATACTCATGTAATTTGTTACTCTTCTTGTGGAGTCTGCAATTTTTCTTACTGAATATAATTCTGGGTTTTTTTTTTTTGCGATACCAGGGATTGAACTCAGGACTCTGCGCTTATGGGGTGAACACTTATTATACTGAGCTATCTCCCCAGCCCCTATAATTCTGTTTTTTGTTTTGTTTTGTTTTGTTGTTTTGTCTTTTTGAGGCAGGGTCTCGCTATTTACTTCAGGCTGGCCTTAGAGCTCACTTTTGTAGCCCAGGCTGGTCTTGAACTCACACTGATCCTTCTGCCTTAGCCTCCTGCGTTCTGGGATTACAGGTGTGCACCACAATGCCTGGCTATAATTCTGTTTTCTTTCCTTTTTTGTTTCAGAACTTTTGTTTGTTTGTTTGTTTGTTTATTTTTATGGCTGGCTCAGCCTGCCCTGAGGGCAGGGCTGGTGCAGCATGTGGTGCCAGGGATTGAACCTTAGTCCCTGCAGCCACCTAAGCTTTCCTAAGCAGGCACTTTAGACCACTGAGCCATCCTGCTGGGCCCTATAATTCTGTTTTCAATAGAGCCTTTTTTGCCGGGCGTGGTGGCGCACGCCTGTAATCCCAGCACTCGGGAGGCTGAGGCAGGAGGATCGGTGCGAGTTCGAGACTAGCCTGGGCTACAAAAGTGAGCTCAAGGCCAGCCTGAACTGCATAATGAGACCCTGTCTCAAAAAGACAAAAAAAAAAAAAATAGAGCCTTTTTTAAAATTATTAAGTCACTAAATTTTTCTTCTGTCTTCCACAACATCTCATCCCTCTTCAAAATGAACGTGGACACTCCCTAATTTACAGCTAAAGTTGTACACCAATAAAATTTTACCTCACTTAAAAAGAATTTGCATATGCGGTATGGCACAGGCTGACACGCTAACCCCTAAGTACTCTGGAATGTAACATTATTTGAAGAAAAGCTCTTTAAATAAGTGATCATATTTAAATGAGGCCAGGGGCGGGTCCTATTCTAACAGGACTTTATAAATCAAGGAAATGTATACACACAAGAGAGACTCTCGGTGTTCCTGCCCATAGAGCAAAGGCCTGAGAGGACACAGCAGGAAAGCAAACACTTACAAGTCAAAGAGAAAGTCCTTAGAAGAAATAAGACCCAATGACACCTTGATCTTGGACTTGTGGCTGCCACAACTATGAGAATATAAATCACTGTAGTCTAGGCCTTCCCCTCTCATTTTGTTGTGAGGGCCCCAGCAAAGTCATTCCAAATGGAGTCTGTTCTGTGTGTGGCTTCCTGCAGCCTCTTAGAGCTCAGCAAGGAGCCTGTGTGCCATAGGAGAAAAAGCTACAAAAAGGCACAAATGCCCATAACTCAAGCCAGAATAGGTCATACAGGAATTGCTGAGCAAAACGCCCTGGAAATACCAAGTAAGTAGGTACTCTTCCCATCTGGGAGATCAGAGAAGAACTGACAGGAGAAAGCCATCTTAATTGAATGTTAAAGGATGGAATAGAAGGGTGGGGCACAGGTCACAATCTGGGGGACCAGGTAGGACATTTTAAACCCGAACATGGTACGTGCTACTCCCGTAATCCCTATGCTAGCAACTCCAGTTTGTATGTACCTGTGGACAACTCTAGTTTAAAGATCTAAACATCAAGACCAAATGAGAACCTTTTTAAAATATACAGATCCTAGACTGGGTGTGGTGGCGCACACCTGTAATCCCAGTGCTTGGGAGGCTGAAAATGAGAGAATCACTATGAGTCCTATCTGTGTAGTAAGTCCCTCTAGACCCTGTAAACCCTGTCTTAAATACAGAAAAAAATATATTTTATATACATATAATACGCACACACACACACTCTCACACACAGATCCTCAGGCTCTATTCCTAGCTTGCTAAATTAGGAGCACTGAGATGATGCTCTAGAATTTTAACCAGTTTCTTAGGTGAGATAGAATCAACTTCATGAGTTTAAAGATTCCTGTCCTGATAAAATGATGACTTAATTTCTATTGAGTGAATGAGAGAAAGACAAAAACAAGAAAATCTGTTCCGAGTTTAGTAGTGATTGCAAGTTTCTGTTTTATTAATTAAAGCCAAATGCACAAGAGTGAAAGTAACAGGCATATATTATTTTGACATTTACACAGACACGGAAGACGTTATTTAGTTAACCTGCAGATAGTGCTGGGTCACTTGTAGGAATTCTGTCTCTATTAACCATGTATTCACGAATTTCTCTTTCTTTCTCTCCACTAAGCCATTCTTCACTGATGAGAAGGTATAAAAAGAATTACAATATCTAATTTTGCACACTTGTATGTGGTATTATGAACAACTAATTTGAGGACAATATGCAATGCAATAACAATTGGTGACTTCCTGTTATTTTGTTTAGTGAAATTCTGCGTCATTTCTAATTTCTTTTGCTGTTTACTCGCCTCAAAACTAAAAATAAATTAATTAAAATACAACAAATCTTTGTTGTTTAAACATGGTATCCTGCTTTGTCAGCTCTAAAAAGCTAATACAACCATCTAATATGAGAAAGACGAGAGATAGGTTTTTTTCTGGGTTTTTGTTTTGTTTTGTTTTGTTGGTACTAGGAATGAAACTCAGGACCTGGCACGTTCCACGCAGGTACTAGTCCCACTGAGCTATATCCCCCAGGATAGTTTTTGTTGTTGCTGTTATTTTTGATTTCTCTCTTTTTCTTTTCTCTTCTCTAAAAACTCCTAAATTCAAAATTTCTGCTACTAAAGTGATGAAAAGTTTCTCATACTTCTTAAAGACTTAGTGAGATGATTCGGTGTTAGATCCCACCCTACTGCTACCCTACTCCCACCACAAGTATGAACTCTTTTAAAATATTTTTAAAATGTGAAAATTTTTATTTTTATTACAACACATTTGCAGTGCACAATATTTACTGTGCAAAGTTGTATACACACACAACACATCTTACTTCCTTTTTTCATCCCTGTCCTTCCCCTCCCTTGCCCCTCTCTCTCTTGATCCCTTCCCATTTGAGAAAGCTCTGTCTCCAACTTCCTGTTATCTGTCTCTTATTTTTCTCTATTTATAATTTGGGTTTTTCCCATAGGAAGAAGCATGCAATATTTAACTTGCCTGCCTGATTTACTTCTCTTAACATGACGGTCTAAACATTTTTTGAAGCTGGGCCATTCAGTCAGCTTTTTCTCAACTAGTATTTTAGCCAAAGCTGGAAGCTCGCCTCTACTAGCTATTTCAGTGAGAAGTTCACACCAGAAGGGAGCTTCCGCCCTTACTGACCTGGGAGCCATCGCGGTAACAGTTCTTCCCAAGTGCCTAACAGCCCACCACGTGCACAATGCTGAGCAGCCGTCCTTCCTTTCCACTGGATTTTCCTACCTTGAGCCTTTAGAATAACCTCTGGGAAATCTACCCAACCCTTCATTTTAATTCCTTTGGTTCCTATGTTATATTTCATTCATTCATACATTCATTCACTCACTCATTCTGAATGTCTAATCCATGCCAGGACTTGTTTCCAGCACTGACTGAACAAACAGGTCCTGTCTCTGCTCCTCTGCAGTTACTATTTTAGGGTGGAAGACAGTAAACAGTCAAATTGCTGTACAGCAAGTCAGGTGCACACGAGCACTGCTATATGGGTGGGGCAGTGAGGACCTCACTCAGGAGGAATTGGAGTGAGGGACCTGAAGAAATCAGAACACAGGACAGTAACCTAGAAAGAAAATTTCACAGTTCCTTTCTCAGTAGTAGAGGCCTTGTATTATCTCAAGTTTTGTCACCACTACTATGGGTTGAATTATGTCCCCATAGAAAGACGTGTCAGAGCCCAACCTGTAGTAGCTCAAAATTTGACTCTGATTTAAAAATAGAATTTTGGGGGCCAGGGAGATAGCTTAGCAGATGAAGCACCTGCTTAGCTAAGCTCAGGGACCAGGGTTCAGTCCCTGGTACGCCCTGCCATGCAGGCCCTGCCCCCAGGTGCGCTGAGCCGCCACAGAGATCAGCTGTGATAGAGCTCCTCTGTAATCCCAGCACTGAGGAGGCTGAAAACAGGCACATCAGTAAGATGCATTTACTATCAAAAATACCAAAGGCTGCCAGCAAACTACCAAATGGTAGAAGACAGACACGGCAACTATTTACCTTCTCAGCTGTTTCCAACCCTACTCAGACCTTGACCTTTGACCTCCGGCCTCCCAGAACTGCCAGGACAATAACTTGTTCTCTGTCAGTAGTTGGGTACTACCGGAACGATCACGATTGGGTGGTCCTTTACCAGCTTCGTGGGACAAACCCCTAATGCATGGGGTCTCCTGTAACTACTTCCTTTTCCCCCTCTAACCCTTGCTTCCAGTCTTATTGTTTTAAACCATTTTTATACTGCGGTCTTCCAGGTTCTCAAGCTTTCCCCTGCTTGTGTCACGGGACATAGTTCAGACCTGTGGAGACACAAAACCCGCAGGGTTCAGCTTCAGTATAGGTCTCCAATCCTTTTCGCTCTTGTTTGCCACGAGTTTCCAACTCCTGACCACACGGGGCTCTCAATTCCTACTCATCCTCAGGCTTAATTTAGTCACAGTGTCCACTGCAAAGCCTCTCCAGTTGTCCCCAAAACAGGTTTTGGGGTCCACCTGAGTGCTCTAGGAAGCCCCAGCATTGATACTGCTGTGGTGTTTAAGACACAGCACCTCTAAGGCCTGCTTGGCTGACCCCTTCCTTGGACTGCTGTCTCCTATCTTGTTTATACGTCCAGGCACTAAGGAAGAGGCTGGCACTAGAGAAACACTCCCATTGGATGAGTGAAAATTAATGAACAAAGCATGCCTGTTCTAACCAACTGGATCACAAGTTGTTTTTTTGTTTTGTTTTGTTTTTTTCCTGAAGAGGTGGGGTATGGGCAGATGACCTTTCCAGGGATTTCCCAACACTACAGAACCAGTAGAGTTGAACAATATTGTACCTTTCCCTAAGGCTGCAAGAAAAAACTGGATTTGACATAAAAAAGCTACTCCTTGTGTTGCAAGACTATGAAAAATAAGGGAAGGGACTATCCAATTGTTGAATCTGGGACTGACCAATATTTTGCAATCTATTTTTTTTTTTAATTAAAAGTGGCCTTAATTTCAACTGTCTTCTAAGTCTGTAACTGCATGTGCCTGACCTACAGGTAAAGGTGGAGGGTTGACAAGGGCATGGGATTGTTGCAACCAACAGTGTGAGTTGTCCTGCGCCGAGATCTCTAAAACTCAGTATTTTTAAAGTTCACTTATAAATGTTAAGAGAGTCCAGGAAAGGAGAGTGAGACAGAAACAACTTTATTTTTTTCTAACATGCCTAACTAGAGGAAGACGGAGCCGCAACAGTCAAAAATAATCAGGATTAGGTCTCCTTTGCAAATTCCTGACTAAGAAAAATGTATCAGAATTTCCAGCCCTCAAGAAATAGGGCCTTTAAAAAAAAAAAAAAAGTCTGTGAGCTACAAGGAAGAAAAAGCAAAGGGGGAGGGGAACCGGCTCTTCGCAGCAGGAAGTCTTCAATGGCTAGCGAGTTATGAAGAAACAACTCTGCTCTTAAGTCCTTGTTCGGAGCGCTAAACTCGATTTTACCAAAAAGCAATATAAAGGCTCCGAGCAGCCTCATCATGGTGTTGGGAAAACAATTCGGCTTCCCTGGGTAATAAAGCAGGAGAGCTCCGACTGGGTAGTGGCCTAGACCGGTGTTAGGGGTTTTATTTGCAAGTCAATGAGCCAAATGGGCGAGTCGGCTCGTTGTGCCGCGTTCTGCAAGCAGAGTTATTATTATCGCCTATTGCTCCACTGAACAATTTCACTGAAAAGGAAGAGTACCGGCAGTGTGTGTGCGCGCTCTGTGCCGTACGGGACGTGCCGCTACGTGCCCACCTCTAAAACGACTTTATTTACGAAGCGATTACCATGTTATCTGTTCGTTTTCCTTTTCCAACAACAGCAACATACTCAGCCCTCGAATTTCTTAACTACAAACCCGTTTGTCTCTGAATCAACCCCAAACCGTCAGGCTGAGCCCGGAGGGAGCCCGTGCAAGTTTGCACACACACGCGCGCACACACACACCTCCCTGATCAAGGGCAACAGCAGAGGCAAGTAACTGTGTATGTGCAAAAAGGTGGATCTGCGGAC
>PVJA010015407.1:0-45510 GCA_004027025.1 Myocastor coypus | reverse complement strand
TTAGGGGCAAGGGATGTTTAGTTTTGTGGGTTTTAACTATTTCTTCTTTAAGTAATTTTCTAATCTAGGCTAACGACAAAGTGGCTATGTTAATTTATAAATTAAGAACTATGTTGAAATGCAAAAAGATAAGACTCCTGTTTTTTTTTTTTTTTTTTTTTTTTTAGCAAATTATGGGTGAATAGCACATCCAATGTATTAATTTTGACATATGGCTACACCCACTGTAGCCTGAGCCAAGCAGTCTCTTGGGATTACAAAGGCGTAGAGTTAAATTTTCCAAGTTGGAAAGAGGCTTTCAGAAACGAATTTCTCTCTCCACTCTGAGTGACTTTGCTACTATTTCCCTGGGGAGGTTGCTAGGCATTTAATAGATCTTCACGTTAGGAAAATAAATTGTTCCCAGCGTTCAGTCTAAGGTGTTTTCCTCTATTTGGCCTGTTTCATATCACGCAGGTGGATTCTGATCTCCTTTGTGTTCCTATTTGTAAATTAATTTTTTAAATGAAGACCCCTTTCCCAGGCCCTTGTTGTGGTCACTCCCACTTAGCCATAGTTCTGCTAATGCCTGAGGAAAAGAAGAACTGTGGTCCAGGCCTGGTTCCTGCCACATCCCACAGCCCTGGGTCATTCTCTGTCCCTGAGCTCACTGGGATGTAAGAGACTGCATTTCAGCTGTGACAGTGTTTTGTTGCTCTTGGGCATTGCACAGCATCTCACATCCCATGTGCTTTGAAAAAAGACCCCCTCAGAAGCTCCTCAGAGTCTACAGGTTTATGTGATGTGAAACACACAAATGGATATCCATGTGTAACATATATATATATATATATATATATATATATATATATATATATATTCAATCATATACATGCCATTTTTAAGGCACTATTAGATTTGCTAAGTAAATAAAAAGAGCTACATTTGTTTTTTAAATTTTATTTATTTATTTATTTATTTATTTATTTATTATAGCTGGCTCAGCCTGCCCTGGGGGTGGGGCTGGCACAGCATGTGTTGCTAGGGATCAAACCATGGTCCCTGGGATTCATGCCACAGCGAGCTATGTCGCTAGCCCAAAAAGAGCCATATTTGAATGCATCATATTTTTTGGAAACATCCTTTAAAGCTTGCCTTTGTGTTCAAGTCATGAGGCCATAAGGTCTCCTTGCTCACTAAGTTAGGTGCATACCCTC
The DNA here is from genome assembly GCA_004027025.1 of Myocastor coypus. Taxonomy (NCBI): domain Eukaryota; kingdom Metazoa; phylum Chordata; class Mammalia; order Rodentia; family Myocastoridae; genus Myocastor; species Myocastor coypus. Next base: position 44,314 of record PVJA010015407.1, on the reverse strand, counting down.
AACCAAGTGCTGGTGTGTTGTTAGTTTAGTAGGGCACTGTGAGTGAAGGCTTTTGGATCCCATCATGGCCTGGTCCTGTTCAGCTTCCTAGAGGGTGCTGATCAGAGAGTGTGAGACTGGACTGTGTGATGGGGCAGGTAACCCAGGGCCACTCACTCTGACAGTTTCATGTGGCCCAAATATGGCTGCCCCTCCTCCTACCGGGTCCATCTGTGGGTTTGAAAGTGGTAACACTGAACCATTTCAAGAACTGTCACTGTTTGAACTTTTCACTGATTGGAAGTCTCCACATGTTTGCCTGGCTGTGCATTGTGTTGTGCTGTTACCAGCATGCTTTGCTGCCTTCCTTGTCTCCCTGCTCATTCCTATCCAGCATTGGAGGTCTCCTGGATGGCTCTCCATGTTGTGCAGTTCCTTATCTGTGCCTCTTGTTTGCCCCCCACTCCCAATGTTGGATGCAGCTTTGCGTTTTGCACGAGTGACGTTGCACCATTTTTAGTAATGTTTTTGTAAACTCACTTGCTTAACAGTGCAGATTTCGTGCCTCTGGTCCTTACCACCAGTGGGGTTACACAGCAGCAGATACTGAAGAATATCCAACTTCTTGAATTTTTAGAGGAGAAGTGTCATGGTTTGTGTCTAGTTGTCTCCCCAAAGCCTTGTGCATTCATGGGGCAGGGGTCTCACAGAGTTTGAGGTTAACTCATGATCGACTGGGATTATGTGTTTTAGCACTGCTGGGATTATGGGTCTGTGTACCTTCACCAGCCTGGGGTGATAGCCTGAATATGTTACAAGAGAGACAGAAACAGATTCTGGGGGCCCGGCAGGATGGCTCAGTGGTCTAAAGCGCCTGCTTGGGAAAGCTTGGGTGGCTTCAGGGACCGCGGTTCGATCCCCGGCACCACATGCTGCGCCAGCCTTACCCTCGGGATGGGCTGAGTTGGCCATAAAAAATGAGTGAATAAACAAACAAAGGTTCTGAAACAAGAAAAAAAAAATAAATAAAATAAATAAAAAATTCTTAAAAAAAAAAAAAAAAGAAACAGATTCTGTTTCTGTTGCCTCTGTTGCAACTGTTCTGCCACCATGAATTGCTGTTCTCTGCCATGTGCCATTCAGCCTTGGAGCCAGAGGAGTATGGACTGAAACCTCCAGTAACTGTGAGCTGAATAAACCTTTCCTTCCTTCATTTTGGATGTCGGGTATTTGTCCCAGCAAGGAGAGAAGAGTAACTAAGACAAGAAGCCACAGATCTCTCAAATGTGAGGTGTTGTGGACCATTTCCCTTTAGGAAGTTGTTATGGTTTATGTCTAGTTGTCCCCCCAAAGCCTCATGCAGTCATGGAACAAGGACTTCTATAGATTGAGACTTGACTCATGAGTCACTGGGATTATGTGGTTTAGTACTGATCTAGAGTTTGAGACTTGATCCATGATCCCTGGGATTATGTGTTTTAATACTGATGGGATACGCTTGGGACTATGGGTGTGGTCTAGGGTGCATGTCCTAAGGCAGAGAGCCTGATTGGAATATAAAGAGCAATAGAGAGTCAGACTCAAGCTGTTGCTGTTGATCTCTGCTCCCCTAGTTGGTCGATTGCCTCTGTCGCAATTGTTGCTGTTCCACTGCGGTGAACTGGGTGCTCTTTGCACTATTCCACTCAGCCTTGGGCCAGCCGAATATGGACTGAAACCTCTAGTAATTGTGAGCTAAATAAATCTTTTCTTCCTTCATTTTGAGTGTCTGGTATTTGTCTCAGCATCGAGTGAAAAGTAACTAAGAAGTGGTTTGTGGTGGGCAACCTGAGCTTGCCACACACAGGGACTGAGTGCCACCGGGAGTGCCAGCCCCCCATGCTGCCCTTTCCTTGGCAACACTAACGGCTTTTGCAAACGTCAACAGTTAGAAAGGAGGTCAAGGATAGCTTGTGGAGGACCAACTAATTTGATTCCTGAAGAGCTCTCCTTCCAGTGGGGAAATAAATGCTGGTAAATAAAGCTAGAAGGAGAAACAAAAGCTTTTGAAGTTTTCATTTCTTCCTTAAACTGAAGAGTTTCCAATGGATAAACTGTCAACTGAACAAATATTAGGGTAAAACATTGAATAACTTATATATGCTATCCTAAGCTGTTTACAAAATGATGTGAAATAAAATATTCTTTCCTCACTGATCTTTTTATAGATTTGCTTTACTTTATTCATTGAAATTTGGGCAGATACCAAGGTTACATTTGTTTATATCCATGCAATGCAACTCTAACAAATATTTTTCCCTTAAAGTGTTTATGTTTTGCGTTGTATTTTGGAAAGATTTGTAACCAACTAGCCTGAACTTAGAACAAATCATTTTTCAAGCAGCTGTCACCATCACTGGACCATTACCTCCCCTGAGCACAGATGAGAGTTAATTTTATAAAGTTAAATACCAGTGCTGAAAACAGATATTCTTGTGTAAATGTGATAATGATAAGCTGACATATATTAAGCTCTCCTTTGGTGTTTCTGAGGTGAATGGGAAGGTTTTCATTATGAAAATAGGATCTCCTGTTGTTTAGTGGTACATATTGTTTAATTTGAGTTTATTAAATTTTGTTTAGGTAATGGCTTAGTTTTTTTGTCAAATACCATTTTGGCATATACTATGATCCTATTACAGCTGTATGTGATTAAATGGTTGTTTTAGATTTTTCATTTATAAATATTTTAAAGAAAATGAATTTATATTTCTTGTACTCTTCTTTGAAGTTCTGCTGTGAAGTTTATTCTGACTTAGGAAATGAAATGAAAATCTCTTTTGATTTATTTAATACATCATAACATTCTAAATAGCATAAAAATTCTGCGTTTCTTAAAGCCTGTGTAATACTTTCCTGTAAAGTCATTGTTAACATTGTACCTTACCTTGTAGTTATTTAATTACTCACTGTGTACTTCTTGAGTTGGTTTTAATAATTTAAATTTTCTGGGAATCATCTCTCATTTTGTGTTTCATAACTGCCAGTAAAAAATGGTACATATGTGCATGCAAAATTTTCTTTTGTTTCTCTGGCTATATCTTTTTTTACTTCTCATATTGTGAAATTGTAGTTTTGCTCCTCTTTGATGAGCTTTGCAAGAAATTTACGTATTTTATTGATCTTTTCAAAGAAGCAGCTGTTCTACTCTTTCTGTTCTAATCCATTAATTCCTGCGTTTATTTTTGTAGTGATCCTTTCTTTTGCTTCCCTTAGGTTTATTTGGTAATGGTTGTTTTTCAGCTTGTTGAATGGAATAATTTGTTTTCTTATTTAATTTCAAGGTGACTTTAGAACCTGTTTTGTTTCTATTAGGGCAACTTTTTCTCATCTCCTTTGTCCTCAAAACTTGAAACGTTTTTCCACTGTCTTCATTCCTAGCTGATGCTCCAGACTCTGATGTTGGTGAGAAAGGTGAAATAGTTTAAAGAGAGCTTCTGGATGACCCTGTCTCATCTGCCCACTCCCACATTACCTTTTCTTCCTCATCCTTCTTGTTACTACACTGGATCTTAGTCAGAGGGCTGAGAAGTCCTTCTTGTTGACAAAGGTGACAATTTACATTCCTACCTGGAGCCAGACCCTTCCTGTGTGCCCCATCCTGCCTCGGCCTGGACCTTGGAGACCATTGTAGCAGTTGTGTCACTTTTATGTGTGCTTGCTCTGATGAGTGCACCTTCCACTAACCATCCCATGCCCTTGCCTCCCTACCTCCCTGCTCTGCTGTGGAGTCAGATTTCTGGGAAGAGTTATTTTTACTCAAATCCATCTTCCCCTGCTTTCTCTGGAACACTTAAATTCTTGTTTAACTTTCCATCTGTAGCATGCTCATGCCCTCCCTTCCTAGAGACTGGGTATTCCCATTGAGGTTGTCAGTGACCTATTTCCATGGCCCTTGAACTACAAAAGCCAGTGCTTAGGCAATGTTTGGAACCCATTCTTTTGTCCTACGTTGTGTAGTCCCACCTTAACTTCAAGGACACTTCGTCTTCTTGGTTGTTTTTTACCTTATCAGTTGTTCCTTATTACTCTTCTTTGTCACTTTCTCCTTTTCTCTCTGACTCCTTAATGCTGAAAAGTCCCGTAGGGCTGGGGATATAGCTCAGCAGCATTAGGCACCTGTTTTGCAAACACAAGGGTCTGAGTTCACCCCCAGTACCAAAAATCCAAAAAAGAAATGTTGCAGAATCTGGTCTGCAGCCTCCTGTCTTGTACATTTTTACCTTATTCTTTGTCATCTCATCTACTGTGATTGCGAGCATCTGTGTATTCATGGCCAGGCAAGTTTGCATTTCTAGCCTGGACCTCCCTCCCTAACTCCAGACAAGCATGCCCAGCTCTTCACTCACCGTGTAAGAGGCATCTTCAGCTTTGGGTGTCCTAGGCTAAATTCATGGGCTCCCCAGTCCTACTCTCCTACTCTCTCTCCCATTCCTGCAAGTGGCTGCTTCATCTGTCCAATTTCTCAAGCTATATTGAAATTATCCTTGGATTTTTCTTCTTGGTTTTTATTTTTTTCTAATGTGTTTAGCACAGGGTCTATAGGGTCTTACCACTTAGTGACCCTCTTGTTTTCAGCCTCTCAAGTACTAGGATTACAGATGCGCACCACTGCACCTAGTCTCAATCACTGTCTCAGTGTGCCATGCGGGCAGGGCCAGGATCACATGCCAGGGACTGAATCCAGGTCCCTGTGCCTGTCTAAGTAGGTGCTTTAATCACTGAGCTATCTAGCTGGCCTTATTCTTTATACATTTTACCCAAGTCATTGGAGAATTCTCAAATGTATCCATTATCTGATGACTTATATTCTTATCCAAAATACTTCAGATGTGTTAGAATTTGGTCTTTTCAGAATTTAGAATATTTGTGCATACATAATGCAATATGTTAGGGCCAGGATCCAATTTAAATGAGAGCTTCATTTTAACTTTTATATATACTTTGTATGGATAGCCTGGAAGTAATTTAAACAATATGCCTAATGTACTTGTGTGTCGGTTGTAACTTACCCATATCATATAAAGTGCAGAATTTTCCACTTGTGGTGTTTTGTCTGTGTCCACTGAGTGGTCTCCCTACTTTTGTCTCTTCCCCTACTTTACCATGGTCTGTGTTCAACATAATGGTCACAGCCATCCTTTCAAAGTATTAGATGTGTTGCTTTTCTGCTAAGAGCTCTACCCTTGCTCCACGCTGCACTCAAGGTTCAAGCTAAAGTCCGCTTGTACCTGCCTTGGCCACTGGTACTTCCTGAGCCTTACCCTAAGTCCTGCCTCCCTCACCCCAACTCTATTCCAGCCTGTACTTTCTTGCTCTTTTGGATGTATTAGACATGCTAGTGCTTCATGGCTGTTTCAAACTTTGGTCCAGTGTTACAGTTTGTGTCTACTTGTCCCCCCAAAGCCTCATGCAGTCCTGGGGCAGACTTCTAGAGTTTGTGATTAACTCATGATCCATTGGAATTGTGGGTGTGAGTACTGCTAGGATTATGGGTGTGGATGTTCCTTGGATTATGGGTGTGAGTGCTAGTCCCAGCCTGGGGCAGATAGCCTGAATGCAACAGAAGGGTGACAGACTTGCTCTCTGTAGCCATTGTTGCTGCTACTCCTCCTTTTGCACTCTTCCTCCTTGCTACTACTGTGAAAGATTGCTGTCTGCCATGTGTACTCTGCCTTGGAGCCAACTGAATATGGATCGCAACTGCCAGTAACTGAGCTAAATAAATCTTTTTTTCTTTCATTCTGAGTGTCGGGTATTTGTCCCAGCAATGAGAGGATAACTGAGACAGTCCAGAAATTCTACTCTATGTGTCCAGGGGATTGATGAATTCTCTTTGTTCTGTGTCTTCTCCATGTGCTCACAAAGACCACCCATTACCATTGCCCTTATTCAATTCCCAGCTTTGTTTTCTGGTTCCCTGTGGGTTGTGTTTGCTTTTTTAAAATATAGTATTTTTGTGTGTGAAATCACATTATTTAGTATATTTGTTCATTGTCTTCTCTCATTACAGTGTAAATGCCAGGAGGGCAGAAATTTTTCACTTGGTATTTTTACTATTGTGCCCTGTGCATGTCAAACAGTGCCTCACATGGGAAGGGAACTCAATGAATATTTGTCAGATAAATGAATGAATTAAGGCTATGAGTTTTCCATGAGAAATATTGGCTGCAGCTCATAAAACTTGGTTTTGAGCATTCTCATTGTGCTTAGTTTCTCAGTAGTTCTCTGAGATTAGTGATATTTTTGAGTGGGGAGAGATGGCTGTTGGGGGAGATAGTCAGAGCTGCTCTGAGGTATTGGGGGATATGGCTCTCTGCCTGGGTTTCCCAGAATGGGAACCTGACAAATGTGTAGTTGAAAAGGGATATATGGTATGCCTGGGTCAGGGACATGATGAGTCATTAAAAAATTCCCTACTACTTTATAGGAGATAGGTTAAGGAAGTGAAGGTCTGCCTTTTTTTCACATTAGCACTTGTCAGATTTTGGCCTTAACTTACATTTTCAGTAGCCTTGATTTTTGGAGAAAAAAATACATATTCACTCTTTTCTATGTCCTCTGTGGCATTTTAGTGAGAAACAGGAAAAACCAGCACCAGGAACCTAGGCTGGGCACCATTTTAAAAATCAGCAATCTGTTCTTCTAAGATGTAAGTTTTCTGTTCAGAATGCTAGTTGACCACTTCAAAACCTAAACTGTTCTTTGTTCTGTTGGCCATTCAAATGAAATTGGCTTTAGGTTGTTTCTAACACTTCTATCAGGCTTGATCTATTCAGTGTCTTGAGGGACATCCCAGAATCAAGTTCATTTTGCTGCTGCAGACTAGAATTGCTAAAAAATTTAGCTGTGATCTGCGGAATTCATTCTTTCAAAGGGCTTCTTTCTAGAATTCTGGAATAATGACATCAAACTTTACTTTCTAGGAAAAATGCTTATCTTTGTCTTTCTTTCTTTCTTTTTTTTTTTGTCTTTTTGAGACAGGGTCTCGCTATGCAGTTGAGGCTGGCCTTGAGCTCACTTTTGTAGCACAGGCTAGTCTCAAACTTGCACCAATCCTCCTGCCTCAGCCCCCCGAGTGCTGGATCTTTATCTTTCAAATTGCATAAAATTGTAAAGAATTTCATATACTAAGCAAAATCACTCATTATTCTTTTTAAAATTGAAGTTTCAAGACAGCTTTGTTAATTCAGGGAAATGGGAATCCTTGGACATCCTCCTGCTGGGCCTTTTCTCCCAGAATGATCTCAGATTGATTGTTTCCTTATTGCTTCTTAATCAGAGATTATTTTGTATTTTCTTGGCAACTAGGACATTTAAGGAGAACAAATCACAACTAAGTTATATTTTTATATTCTCTTTATTTTTTATGACTTTAGTAAGAAATAAAAATGTTACAGTTTCAAAACACATAGTACATTTCCAATATTTGATACAATGTGTATTGTTGTCCTCCTCGTAGTTATACAGAGCACAGGGTGTAGATGTTATAATTTTTCTAATCATTATTGGTACGAAAAAATTTTTTCTCCTTGAACTAAGAGAAAGTAGTTGTGTACATAATCCAATGTTCGATAATTGCAGTGTATTATTGGCAAAACTGGCAGTGATGGAAGCTGTTGACTTGAGCCTTTTACAGTTCGGCATACTAATCTAGTCTTATGTTTTATGCCTCGTGGCTAAACTTTTCTGTTGGGTGGTTAAGGGCAAGTTAAAGCAAGACCTGTATAACTAAACATGTAACTTTTGTATCTCTCAAGGTCAGTCAAATCCCCTCAGGGTTTACTTTGGAACCATGTACAGTGCTTTGTAGAACTGTTGTCAATGTCAGCCATCTGGATGAGTCACGGCCATTGCTTGACCAGTTTGCTCTCTCTGAAAGCCTGAGAGAATATTTTCTCTCTAGGTGACTCTCCTTAGGCACACTATATATCTTCAATCCCTTTTCTCTGTAGCCCTATAATTTCCTTGAACAGAAAATTTGGGACACCACTGAGTTACAGGATGTGACAGCACAGGTTCTCTTCTGTCCTGAGTCCTCACTGACCTTGAAGGGCTAGGGCCAAAATATTGGCTATCCTAGTAGCCCTTCTTTTTCTCTAATTTTTGGTCTGTAAACTTATATTCTATCCTTCCAGAAGAAAAGCTTAGTGATACTATTCCTCTATAACATAGGTACTTGAGCATAACATCACTATCTTTCTGAGTATCAAACATTTTAGACTTAACTTGGAATTAGTATTTTCTATCAATCATTGATATTATAATCTCAATAGAATGTGCTAAAAAACAGTTACACATTTTGACAAACTTAGAAATCATGAGAGTAAATGACTAGGAAAAATGCCATAAGATAGACCAGCTATAATTTTTATATTGAAGCTGGCTAGTCTATCACTTTTTTCTTTTAACTTTCCTTTTCCCTTTTTCTTTTAAGTACCTGAGAAGGAACATTTGGCGATTGTGAAATCCTCAACAGGCAATTTCTCCGCCTCACAATCTCTAGAATACTCCCCCCACCCCTTTTTGCCAACTACATGGCTGGAATATTTCTGGGTGTGGTGGGCTGAAGGAAAACAAGGAAGAAATTTTGAGAATTTGATTCAAAGATATAAAACTGTCACACCTGGCGAAATGATTTTCATTTTATTTCCAAGTAAATATAGTGATGACACATTGGCCCATTTTACGACACAAAGCATTAATTTTCTTCCTGGCAAAGGAAAGAGCTCTGTTCACTCTGTTCTTTTATCATAGTTTAACAACATTTGATTCTTGATATTTCAGTTATAAGTTGTTGATTTTAATTTTAAGATGTGGAGTATAGAGAAATATGGGACATGCTTTTGCTTATCAAGCTGTCAATTTTGGTTAACCAAGACATCAGAGCAAGTCTTAAATTTAGAACACATAGTGTGATTCATCCCTGTGGGCTTCTGGCTGGTTGTGATGACTTATGGGTCTGGTGTGAGTCATTCTTACCTTAAATGGGTAACAGGATAGTATAGTTATGTACTATGAAGTGCATAACTCTTTTGAAGAGTGTTGAAGTTGTTCTGCAATGTAAAGTCATTTATACTAGGAGTTCTATGCTTTTTAAAGAATATTTGCTCAGAGAATTTTATTAGTTGATGTCTTCAAAATTTAGGTTTTCTCTGCAGTTCATCTCTATGCATTTGCTTCTCTTTCAATGTTTCATACTTTTGAAAACATTCAAAGCAGATTGTTTCCTTATTTTTTTCAGCAATGGATGGAATCTAGAAATAGTAATACGGTACCTTTAAAGAAATATTGACATAGTACGGTTTCTGGTACAGTTTCTTTGGGTTTATATTTTAAACTTTAGCCATTTTTGTTTGTCTAAAGGACAAAGTAATACACTTTTTTAAAATTAGAGCATCTTTTTTTATTTTATCAGAAAACATTATAAATGTCCTCGAGTTTTTTGCCCAGTTTCCATTATTATTCACAAGTTTGTACTTAACAGAAATTACCTAGACACATGTGAGATTTAGTTTTAATCTTAAAGAACATAAGCATATTTTATTACTTTCCTAACTTCCTTAATTTGATTTTTAAAATGCCTATAAATATTGGATTTGCTCATGACATGGTGTTGAGTCCATGCCTCCTTCCCGCCGAGAATGAGGTGCTTGATAGTTCCTTTGTTTCAGCTGCTTTACAGTTTTAATGCCTCTGTCGCCAACAGATATGAGTGCTGAAAGTATGTATGAAGAAAGCTTGTGACTTTCAACCTTCATGCCGCATAGGGGGGTGTCTTCTTAAAATAATATTCACACACAAAAGATATTAGGTATATAAGCATTTTTTAGATGGCCTGCCTGTATTGCAAGTAGGGTGATAGCTTATGATATCTGCTTTCCTTGTAGCCAGCTCACTATGCATTTAGCCTTAAATATTTCTGTCCTGTGTCTTTTGAAAGGAGGAGGGGTTGAGGCAACGATATGGAATATGTTGCGGTGAGTTTCCATTTTCACTTCGTGAGGTCCAAACACCTATTGCACGCTGACTACTCAGTAGGCACTGTGATTTTGCTGTGAGCTCAAAGTTGAATTAGTAACAATCTCTGATCTTAACAGCATTTACTTATTTATTCATTAGGTTCATTTTTGAATTCTTATATGTCAGGCACTGGGATATAGCCATAATGAAGCTGACAAAAACTTAACTGAAATTCTAGCTATATAGATAGTAGACAAAATAAACTACATAAATATCATATATATGTATATTAACATCATGTGTAAATATACACACATATCAGTTAGGAGGTGATAAGCAATAAGGGAAATAACTGAGTGGCAGGAGCTAGAAAAGAGGTAATAATAGTTTGCAAATTAAGATAAAGTGGCCAGGGAAGGCTAGAACAGTTTCATTAAGGTGACATTTGAGTAAGGACTGGGAGGATGTAGATGTAAAAGCTTTCTTGCCTGGTGTAAGGGGCAGACATGCAGGTAGTCTTGTTTCTGTGGTGGAAATGATCCAGCCAAGGTGGACACAGCAAATGCTGGTAACCAGAGTGGGCTCAGTTAACCACATTCTGGGGTTCTAGAAGGGCCCTTTGGAGGAAGAGGTCCCAGATGAGGAATGCAAAGCAGAGAACAAGTAGAAGCATACAGGTGACAAATAGCTGCCTTGGTGCCATCATGAAAGTTCTTCTCTTAGCATGTGCTGAAATTTTAACAGCGTGGTGGGTATAGAAATTAATGTTGAGCCGTGACTGAGGCTGGAGCTGTGGGAGCAGAGTTCAGAAAGCGCTTGGGTTTGGTGTGCAGAGTATCTTAGTGCTTAGTGCTCACCCTGGGCTGAGAGAGCTTTGATTTGATGCTGCAGGTACTGCAGACTTTGAAGTTGGAGAGTGACAAGGTCACTGATTTAGAATCATTGCGCACGGGGCGGGGGTGACTTTGAAGCAGGACACATAATACTTTTACAAAGACTAATTTGGCGGCTCTTCTGATGACCCTGGTGAGAGATATTGACCTTGGCTGGGAAGTGGATGCCTGCAGAACAGGCAGAAAGGTCAGGATAGATTTGAGAAGTAAACTTGGTTACATGGGAAGCTTGAAGGAGTAACCTTCTAAATGTGTAGTAAGAAGTGTATTTTACAATAAACCAGGTTCACACGCTACTGTCACACATAACTAATGATATAAATATGTTGCTGAAAATTCTGCTGAAGCAGAATTTCACGTAAGAGTATTTTACCTTACTTTGTGTCCCATGCACTGATATTTTAAATTTATTTCTATTTCAGTTTCTTTAAAATGATGGCATTGACTGCTAGATGAATTCCACTGAGGAGTCATGACCTACAATGTGGAAGTCACCTGACAGGCGTCCTCAGGCTATCTTCTTGTGGAAAGGATGTTTCTTTGTGGTCTCATGTCATGAGGTAGCTTTCACTTGGCAGAGAGGAGAGATTGGCAGCGCACCAATTCAGTGTACAATAGAAACATTTATAGGAGGAAATATTGTCCTAATCACTTGGTGAGTGCAGTTAGAGAGATGTGCAGAAGATATGCCCCAGATTGCCTAGATGACACAGGTCTGCCAAGAGGGCAGTTAGTTGAGTTGTAATGTGTTTACGTAAGGTTTTGGCAAAGTGCAGGGACAGAGGATAATATTTTTCTACTCTCTTGCTGCTAAAATATTCTCTTCAGTGGAATACAGAGCGGCAGTTCTGGGTGCTTTTAGGACCCCTTACCCAAAACAGGCAACTCCTTGGTATTCCCTGAGAAGCTATGGACCAATGTTAAGTTCATTGTGCTCACTTTCATGGCTCAGCTTCTCATGAGATGGCTCATGAAAAACATGGCCTGAAACCCTAGTGTTTACCTGTGGTGCCCTGGATTGAGACCAGGTTGGAAACATGGTTGGTGTTTTCCAACAATGTGACTAAAGGTTTTCAGCTCTGAGACAATATCATCTGTCCAGCTTAGTTATTTCTTGAAGATTAGATGATACAGTGTGTAGGAAGTGCACTATCTGAAGCATAGAAAACATTTATAGTACATATCTACTGTTGTTTCCTTCATTTAACTAAATTACAATTGACATTGAACTACTTTAATCATTTTATTCAGCAGTAGGAGAGTTATGGAAGTTTTCTGAGACTCACATATGGAATGAGTTATAATTAAAGCTTGTTTAAATACCTCATTGTTTTTCTGAAGTTGAAAGTGTAAATTAGAAATTGAGAGTGTAAATAAGGACAAAATGTTTAACAGATACTGGGAAATAGGAAGAAAATGTTTAAATAAGAAGGGGAATAAAGGAGGGAGGAAGGGAAAAGGAAAAATCAGAAAAGTAATAAATGGAAACAACTTTTGTAAATAAGGAAAGAAAGAGGAGTTGAAGGGGAGAGGGGAATGGGAAAAAAAAAGAGAAAGCAAAATATATCATGTACAGCCCCAAATTCCCTATGATGAATGTTGTCTCTCTCTATATATATCTAAAATTTATTATTAAAAATAAACTTGAGGCTGAGGCAGGAAGGTCACCATAAGTTCAAGGCCATCCTGAGTCATGCAGTGAATTCAAGGCCAGTCTGAACTACATAGTGAGATCCTATTTCTTTCTTTTTGGTTTTATTTTTAAGAGAAAAAAATTAAATTTCAAAATAATGCAACAGAAGAGTAGCAATGGTTAAGTTATCTTTAAATTAGTTTCTTAAAGTATAATATATTGGCATGTATTTGGCAAGAAGCTATCTCAACAAATCTAATAAATGTTCCCCTCTTGGTGTATGCTAAACTTACAGAAATTTCCATGAGAAATAATAGATATATTTGAATTCAGGAATAAAGATACTAAAGTACAGTGCACATAAGTTGAGGCAGTTCTGAAGGTGGCTTCCAGAGCATGCTATTTCTTTTGGATAACACACCCTAAAATTTCTCAGGTTAAACATTTCTGGCTTTGTGCTTCCTAAGTGACATGTACATATATGTTATAATAGATTTTTATATAAAATCTTGAATATTATCATTTATTCTTGCTGTAATTGTTTATAAAGCATGTTTCCAGTGCATTTCAGATGAATCTAAGTTTAGATTTTTAAGCATGAGATTTCTTGAAACAATGGAAAAGTCATGACTGTAAGAGATTCATTTCTTTCAAATAGTGTAAGTTACAGTTTAGCTCAAAGAAGTCATTGGTAGAAGTTTATGGAGCTGCATGACAAAGGCTACTACCTCTATTGGAAGAATTCCACTAGGAATTCTGGAAAACTGAATGAAGGAACATTATTGTTGTGCTCCTTAGTAAGAGTCCTGATGACTTACTTTACACAGCAGTGATAAATAGAACTTTCTAAAGGTCTATTTAAAATAATTCTCAAAGTTATGTTACTTCTATTTGGATCCAGTGGAGAGGACAGTGGGTGAAACTAAGAGGGGAAGAGGAGGTGGAACTTGTTGGATGCCCTAGGACTCCTGAGTTCTTGGAGTACTGTTGTGAGCTATTTGGGTAGTTTTTGCTGGTTTGTAAACTTGACTGCATGTACAAGGAAATTGATTGAAGCAAAGTTACATAACACTTAGGTCTTAAATATGCGATTTGGAAAAGTGAAAGAAGTAGAACAGCACTGAATGGACCCATGTAAAAGGGGGGACAAGTGTATGCCTTATTCCAGCGAGTCCAGAGGTCACGCAGCTAGGGATATTTACATATGGAGGTTGCGCTATAACCTAAGGGAGAATATTTGATTTTTATTGATGCTGTCCTATGAAGTGGAAGATGTCTATTAAATGAAAGAGTACATTAGAACTCAGGTGTTTTAGGGGTATGGGAATATGTTAATGTGGACATTTAAATTACAAATGAAATATCTGAAGAGGCTTTGTGTAATTGAAATGGAAGAAATGGTGGTGCTGATTAGTTCTATTCCTTGAAATTCTATACATTTAAACAGTTTGGTGAACGTTTTGCTCCCGTTGTACTACATGCCCAAGTGTTTGGTCTGACTAAAGCATTCTTTTTGTCATAATGAAATGTATATTAACTATGCAGCCCTTTCATAGAGCAGTGTTTTAATCATTCTGTATTGATTTATACATCACTTCACTGCTGCATAGTGAGGGCCTCTTATTCTAAGACTGCTTTACCCAGATTCTCATTTTGTCTACCTGACTTGCATAATGTGCCAAGACTCTCTTCATTTTTCTTCCTTTTTGTCCAGTAGAAAGCATTCACAATTAGGAATCCAGAAAAGGTCAAATATATTTTTGCTATCTCTCTGCTTTCTGAAGTGCATAAAAAAACATAATGTGCTTAGAGAAATGTTGTCATTATCTATAACTGATAGTGGATATCAGAACTTAGTTAAAATTAATAAATGCTGAGTTTTCAAGCTTTGGCATGAACCTGAATGATTTATTGCAAGCCAGGGATGCTAAGACAACGCTCTTCATTTTCCAAAGGATTGGGTAGTGATGAGAGAACTGACGGTTGGTCCCTGAATATCCTCCAGGGGACACAGTCCAGGCAGGGCGATGAGCAGCCCTGTGTACAAAGATTGGCCTTTGAACCCAGGGTTGTTGCTAGAAACAACCCCGGGAATGTTTCATTCTTTTCTTTTGTCTTAATGTTAATTTGAGTGAGAGGAAGTGCAGATCTGGTTTATGTGGGCGAAGGATGCCTACATGGACCTGAATAAATACATCCAATCCTCTCCCCGACCCCACTGCAACTTAGAATCTCATTTGAATTGAAAGATGAGAGCTAGATTTTACATAGGAAGACATTTCGTTCTGCTTACTTCATTATTATTCATGGTCAAATCCCCAAATATCCTCCCTGAAGAGATGTATTCTTCCCAGCAAATTAAAACATCTTTTTTTTAGAGGCCAAATGATGATGTTGTCAACTCTTGATGAAGATGAATAGGTATTTCTTTTCTCAATTTGTACATTCCTTCTCCCCCCTACTGTTTGGGATAGGGTTTGCTCATTTAAACCAAGATCCAATATTTCATTTACTTTTGTCTCTGTAGGTTGTGAGAGTTGTGTAAATCTCCTGGTTAGGTAATGGAGGAAAATGTTTGAAAACGTGATAGCTCATTATAAAGACATTTGACATAAGTATATTTGCTGATGACGGATTGCCGATCAGTGGTAATTTAAAGGAATTCTGAGCAGTAGTTATGGTACAATATTTCCCTCACATTAATCACATGAGATCAGGATAGCTTACACGGCAAAGATCTTTCACAGTCTCTGTAAAATGTAGATTTGAAAAGCTAGTTCTTACGCGGATACACACCTTATCCTATATACTATGTGTTTCCTGTTTTTATGTCTTCATCAAATTGTCAAGAAAAAGATATGGATTAACAACATGTCATTTTACTTATTGACCTACACATGCCCATCAAAAAAGGAAAAATAGTATTGTTAACTAAATGGTAGAAAATAAAAAAGCTAGGACTACAATAACACTGTTGGCTTTCAATATATTTGTGATATTATAAAATGCATCAAATCTAATCAAATAGAGACTGGAACTTTAATCAATGACAGTATTTTGTCAACAGTTTAACCTTAGTGACAAATTCACTTGTAAAACAAATGGTAGCTTTTTGTTTGTGGAAAACATCATGGATGGAGTATAGATAAGTAATTGTTTGGAGGCTTTTGGGAGCTCTCAAAAAGAGAGCTGCACGGTTACACACTAACGCTTTAGCCTCATCATAACACGTGTTCTGATAAAGCAGCATTGGGTGCAGCTTAGCAATATCTACAGATCAGAGCAGCTGTTATCTGCAAAGTCACCGGGGTATATCTGTCAGGTGTTTGCATAGAGAACAAGGTGTTTCAGTTAATGTGTCATGATAGTTTAATCATATCACCTTTCCTGGGAGTTCGCATGAGTCCTGGTTCAAGAACATGCATTGTGTTGATGGTGAGCTATCAGTTTTCTTTCTCTGAGAGCCTTCACTTGCGGTGTTTGGTTAGGTTGTGTTTGTTCATATATAAAACATGTGTATGGAAAAATTTTTAAAAATGCCCCTCATTCCCCTTGGCTGTCCTATGATAGCTAACCTGGCTCTTTAAAACCAGTGTCTTCACTTCTAACTTTCTTATGAAGTAAAGTCAGTCTCCTCCTGACCTAAAACATAGCTGGTCCTCTCTCTAAAAATCTGTGTCCCGTTCTTTATTTCTCCTCTCACTTCACCACTTATGCTAAGTATCTGTTCCCCCAAAAATACCCTCTGCCTGGTTTCTCTCCTGCTCTTTACACTCCTTACCTGCTGGCCAGGTAAATCCATTGAAAATTCAAATGCAACTTTGGTTCTGTTCCTTCAAGAAGTTTCCTTGACTGTTCTCCCTGAGCCTGCGTCACCCCTGCTCCCTCACCTAAGAACCTCAGGGATCTTCTTTCTGTTCTGCTCTTCTGTTCCTTCAGGCCCAGGCACTGCTCTTCTGCCTTCAGTACCTGCTGGGGCTCTTCCACCTTCCTGCTTGTCCTGTAACAAGCAGACCTGCTCTCCACCTGTCCTCATCCTTCCTGGCTTTTCCCTGCTCTTTAGACTTCCTAGATTGTTGTACCTGTGGTGCTCTAAGAAATACAACTGACTTATCTCTAAAGTTGGTACCCAGCTTGTTCTGTTTCTTGTCTGAAAAATGTCTGGTTGCCTGTAGTTTGTAAGATCAGCTTGTTATTAGAGCACTGCTTAGGAGGCCTTTGCACAATAATCCCCTCAGTCTCCCTTGCTCTTTTGCCTACCTCCAAGCCATATTCCTGGCTTCATTTAATCCTCCTCCTACAGTCCATGTGCATGCAGGCTTCTCCACTCCGCACGTGCTGTGCACAGCTTCCTATAGTGAAGCTTCCTTATGTTACCTCTTCTTTCCAGAAGCCTTTGCTGACCCAGCAGAACCATTCACGGCATCTTCTGCATCCTGCCACCTGCCTTATAGAAGCCTGTCCCAGAAGTCCTTACTGTGTGTTGTATTGGTGTTTACTCAGGAGGCTGGCTTTTGTCTGAGGATTTTAAAGGGCAGGGTCACAGCTTTATGAGCTTGATATGCCCACTGCCTGATGTGTTGTAGGGAACCAACAAAACCAAAGACAGGTGTATGTGATCTGTGGATGGCTCTGCACTGGGTGCACTGGGGCCTGGGTGCAGAGTGGCCCTGTCTCCTAACTGCATTCTATTCCAGAAGTAGTTAGCCCACCCAGGCCAGTCTGGTTTGTGGAGTGCCTCTGGTCCCACCACTGCACCTAGTTTTAGGGCTGGCATGGCACACCTGGCTTACTGGGGCCGGAACAGTATGCAGCACCAGGGATCAAACTCAGGTCCTTGTGCTTGCCAGGCAGGCAGTTAGACTGCTGAGCTATCTCTTTAGCCTCCTCTTGGATTTGAAGAGGTGAGAACCCTTTTCTCCATGCCTATTGCAAAATCCTGCTATTAGCCACTGCCCACCTTTTTTGTCCTCACAGCTAGATCCACAGGTGACTGTCTGTGTGTTGTTCATGGGTCAGCAGCTGTGGGCTCTCAGGTCCACCTGGGCAGTGCTGCCAATCTCCTTCCAAGTCTGCCTTCTGCAGAGGCCCCCTGTGGATCTGGCCCTACTTTTCTTTTTAATGTGGTAATTTCTTTTTTGTTTAATTTTTTAAAATTTAAATTTAACAATGGTTATATTACATATTTTCATCATCAGATCAGTTTAGATCTAGTTTTCTTTTGAAGTGGCTCTTTATTGCCAGGTAAACATAGAAATTTATATCTGAGACTTTCTAGTAAACGCATCACTGTAGCTACATCCGTCTTGACTCTGTCCCCCACCCACCCACTGTGTTCTTGCCTACAGAGAGCTTTCTGTTTTCACAATTATAGTTTCATAGTTTCAGGTAGACCATTTACCAATTCCTACCATGAAAGTGCTTTGCCTTATGGTAGTGTTTTTCATCCTGTTGGTTAGAACTCATGAGTGGGCCATATAATGATTTTAATGGATTGCAACGAATATTATTTTTAAAAAAATGTAATGAGAAAAAAATATGTTATAAGAACACGCAATTACTGCTTTGTGAGATTTTTGTTTCAGGTGTAGACCTACCAGATAAGTACCTAAAATGTCTTTCTTACTGTGGGTTTTAGTAAAGTTTTCAAGTTATGCAATACAGTAAAAATATCAGTTTTGTCAGTTTTCTGCTAAAACTTACTTCCTTCATGAACCCTTTTGCAATGGTATAATTCTAAATAACCATGGCATGCACTCATTGCTGTTAGCTTTGTTTTTACCAGTTTATTTATTTATTTTTAAAAGTGTTTTTATTATGGCCCACTCAACCTGCCCTGGAGGTGGGGCTGGCATAGCATGTGATGCTGGAGATTGAACCATGGTCCCTGGGGTTGCCTAAGCTTGGCTAAGCAGGTGCTTTAGACTGCTAAGCTATTTCACTGGCCCCCAAAGTTTCTTTTAATTGTGGCTCAAACTTTGGTAGGCTCATTCTTTGTTCCATGTCACTTTTGTACTTTCATAAAAAACAGTGGTTATTGTTGCCTTATATTTGCATACAAATATGTTGTAATTCCTGTGTAGTTCCTCTTGAACTGCATTCTAAGCCCCCAACTAGACTACAGTCTTTCTGAGTTTTTAGAATATTCTGAGCACTAACTTGAATCAGAGACCTCAGAGAACCACAGCATGGACTACACTTAGAGGATTTGCCCAATTCCTTCATTTTTCTGGTGCAAAATGTAAGGCTTTTGAGAAAGGTCTTATTTTCAAATAGATCTAGTCTTCAGTGATAAGTCAAAAGGAATTAGAAAGTATAGAATGGAATGAGTCCTTAAAAGGTAATGTTTAAATAAAATCAAAATTATGTCTTGCAGTATTACTATTACTCATTTCCCACAGGCACTTGTGATTAAATGCATCATGAATCTGATTGTCATTGTAGGAAATATGTGGACCTAAAACATTTATTGTTCATTTTTCTGTCTTGCTTCCCAACTTCTATGTTGCTTTTTCTGTTTTATTTTCTGACTAAATTCCTGAAGCCAAAAACATGCCTTATTTTAGACCTCTTTCGCTGTGCAGGTGCTAGGAAAGCAGTAAGTGGTATTGACTCGGGGGAGGAATAAGCTGCAGAGCTTGCCCTAGCTTGGTAGTGCCTAAGCACCTGATTCCTGGATGGGTCCAGTGCACCCTGGGATACACTGTGCAAAATGAGCCCTTTCTCCATTATATTCATAATTCTTAATCTGAAATGAGTCCCATCTCCTTTACCAATCACTCTGCCTTTGCAAATGAAACTTAGCTGAAGGGTATTTATCTCAGATTCTGTAGTCTTTCTGTTGAAGACTAAGTAGATTGTTGATATTTTCTGGGCTCTTACTCTCTACGGCAATGCTACAGTTTGAAGAACTTTCAGAGAAGACCGTTGTGTTCTATATCCTACACTGTGCCATTTGGCAGCTATTAACCACACGTGGCCTTTGAATTCTCAAAACAAGGTTTGTGCAACTGAGAACTGTGTGTTTAATTTAAATGAAATGGCCACATGTCATTCATGGCTACTCCATAGGAGAGCCAGTCCTAGCAGCCGGAAAATGCATCAGTTCATTCATGTTTCTTGCATTCCTATTTTCTGTGTCCTGATTCTCCTCATCCCTTTCAGTGCCATTTCTTTTCTAATTTTTGTGGTTATTCCTCAACCCTTCACTTGACACCTGTTATCAAGCTATGCCCCACCCTTGAGAATATTCTCTGCACTCTATCTTAGAGCCTGTCTCCTCAAAGATGTTGCAAACTAAAAGAGAGGTTTCTTAAAAATGCCTAGTACCTATTCCACTTGTCATTCATGTTTTCCTTTTGACAGCATAAATGCAATTTATGTAGAGAAACCAAGCTTCTTTAAAAATGAAAAATTGAGGTGATTTTTTCCCCCTGATATTATAGCCCTAAGTTATAACTCACTGAGACCACCAAGAAGTATTCAGATTGCTGTCTTATACCTACAGAAAATGTTTTATACTCATAGTTAATCAAAGTATACCTAAGTATAAAGAGGAGATAAAAATGCAGGTTTCACATTTCATTTTCATAAAATTTCATTTCATTCACTGTTACCTGTAAGTACTAATGTCAGAATATTAAGAAATTAGTTTAGGAAAAGTAACATATACATTACTTTTACATGAATGTATGTATTTTGTCTCCTGTAGTTTTTGATATTTTAAAAAATTAAAGATGTTGTTTTTAGCTGCCCGGAAGAGAAGCTAGATAAGAATTTAACATTGCATATTATATTGTACATTTATTAAATAAAATTCTCCATACTTTTTCCTTCTAGCAAATCAAGACATACTTATCTTAGGATTCCTGAGCCTTAATAACTTGTGAATAACCTGAAAGTATCAGCAACAGTTTACATTTATCTATATCTATATCTATATCTATATCTATATCTATATCTATATCTATATCTATAGATATATATGTTCATTTGGGAAGTGAGGTGGAAGTGGTGTTAAATTTGCAGTGGACTTAGATGCTCAGAGGCTGAGTCACTAGGTGGAGATATTGCTGGTTGCAGCAGCTGTGCTCATAGTAAGTTTCCGATTTAGGAACATTTGAGTTGTGAACTTTCACAGATACAAATGAACCTCGAATTAGGAACGTGTGGAGATGGGAGATGGGAACACCTCATGGGAGTAGCTCAGCTGTCTGCAGGCACCATCACGGGGTGCTGCTGTGTGCTCACTGCACAGTGTGATAGGGTACAGTAGTGCGGCGCTCAGACAGAGCTCAGGATGTCCAGGGGCAAGGGGAGAGGGAGTGATCCTGGGGAGGGCATTACAAAGCAATAACCATGGAAATGAGAGTGAAAATAATTCAGAGATTAGATTGAGGAGAAAAAGTGGTAGGCATCACTCTTATGAATCATTCCACCATAGGCACAGTTGTAAAGAACAAGGATAAGATCTTGGAACGAGTGAATTTTTTAATGCTTATATATTTGTGTGAAAAGACTCACTTTGTGGACCTTGTCAGTGAATCAGACTTAGGAACATTCTGGAATGAGACCCATTCGTTGAGTCTGGGACTTACCGTACTTAACGCTATCCTGCTTCCTCATATAGTGTCTTAACTCTGTAAGCATTTTAGTATAGCGTTGGGAACCATTTCTTTCATAGGTGAGACACACTGATTTTTTTGTCTAGACAAAAGAAATCTATGATGACCTTTATTTTTAAAGTTTCTGTTACTGTTATGAGATAGGGAAATATGGAATTTATTTGTTTGTTTGTTTATTGATTGATTGATTGGAACCTGGCATTGAACCAAGGCCCTTGCACTTGCCAAGCAAGCGCTTATTCTACTGAACTATCTCCCTAGCCCCTGGAATATTTAATCTTATAGCAAGTAACTGTGAGATTTGGGGAATTTGGAAAAGTTTACTGTCATTTTCTTATTTTTAGAAGTCTTGTTTTCTGTTGAAACCAAGTACAGACCTCAGCACTATCCCATTTTAACTGTGCTATGGCTTGTATCTAGATGTCTCCCCAAACCGTCATGCAGTGATAGTGGGAACTGTGTCAGAGGTGGCTGGATCTAGAGTGAGTTGTGCTGGATTAAGGGTATGGAGTATTAAATTAGTCCACTGACTGGGTTGGCATAGTTTTGGATAGGATTAAGCATGTGAGTGCTACAGCTGCCCCAGGACAGGTAGCCTGCACGAAATGTAAGGGACAGAAAGAGGGCTTATATGTTCTTCCCTGCCTGCTGTCTCCTGCAAAATGCCCCACTGTCATGTCAGATTGCCTTGGAGCCAGCTGAGTATGGACCAGAGCCCCTGCATGCTGTGAGCCAAGTAAATCTTTGCCTTTGGGTGTCAAGTATTGTGTCTCAGCAACAAGAAAAATAGGGCACCTGTTTTGCCTTCATCTGCCATCTTTATTCACTCTGGGTTAGTGACTCTTTGTTACGAGAGCTAAACCTTGCACTAATAAATGATCATCTTCCTGCTGTCGTGGACGTCCCAGTTAGGAAGGAGGCAAAAGCCACGCAGTGCCAGGAGTTGGCAAACACTAGGTAGTGTGCCTTTGTTGTTTTCATGTATTCCTCAGCCTATGTGTGCTCCTCAGCCCACTGACCTGCTTTGAGAGTTGTATTTTACTCTGGGCCAGTCACTGAATCATTGTGTAATGAAATAGCGACTCACCTAGAGGATCCAAACGCATGTTCTAAGGAAGGATAGGGAGGCAATATACTTAGCTGTAGAAGATGGCAGTGGGTCTGCCTTGAAGAAGGTGATTCACACTTCGACTTCTATTAAGTTCTTTAAGTCTTTTTTTAGGAAAAAGAGCATGAATAAATAAAAGATAAAAGCAGTCATTCTGTAGTCTTGCATTCAGGTGCTACTAATACTGACCTGACCCTTGCTTCGCCAGTGTTTGGTTTTTCAGGAGCTTTTTAAATTACATTGAAGTGGGCCCGGCGGGATGGCTCAGTGGTCTAAAGCGCCTGCTTGGGAAAGCTTGGGCGGCTTCAGGGACCGCAGTTCGATCCCCCGGCACCACATGCTGCGCCAGCCCTGCCCTTGGGGCGGGCTGAGCCGGCCGTGAAAATAAGTGAATAGACAAATAAAGGTTCTGAAACAAGAAAGAAAAAAAAAAAAAAATTTAAATTAAAAAAAAATAAATTACATTGAAGTGAAGGGTCCCTCACAGATGGTGCGATATAAAGAAATAAAACTGATTTGGAAACCTGTTTTCAAAAGATTGAGGTAGTGATCAAAGGAATAACTTTTGCCCTTGAACGTAATAAATAGGAAATCTTAGAATTAGGAATGAGGCAACGCTGTACTTGGTTGAACATAAGGGCATCCTTCAGTTGTACCCAAAGCCTCTGAGTTAGTATGTGGTCCATTCCATAAAGTCACCATGAGTCACCAGGGTACATCACTCATGTGACATCAGGTGCACACAGACACATCTGGGCTAGGGGACACCCAATCGATAAGAAACCTTTTGTTTATAGGAAATGACCTCTCAAATTAGAAGCTTAAAAAAAAAAAAAAAATCCTAAAACAAGTTGTCCGAACGTTTTTCAACTTAGGAATTGAGGAGCAGAGCAGTTTATCTTGGTGTCTCTGGCCCTGCATCACTCATGGGGTTACAGCCAGGGCTCCCATCATCTGATACTTGACAGGGGCTGGAGGATCCTTTTCCAAGGTGGCTTCCTCTCACTGCTGCATGTAGGTGCTGGAATTTGTCAAGAGTCCTTGGCTTTTCTCCATGCAGATTCCACAGGGCTGCTGTATGTTCTAATGCCATAGTTGTGACTTTCCCCAGACAAAGTGTGAGGTGGGAGTGGAGGGAGTGAGAAAACACACACTCATACACACAGAGACACACATGCACTCATGCATGCAAATGCATGCATATGCACATGGGGCCACACATGATGGTGCATGCAAGGAGCAAGCGCAGAGCCTCTTGTGTAGGCCTCAGAAGTCATGCTTCACTGCTTACGCTGTGTGCTCTTCCTTCCGAGTAAGTCACTAAGCAATAACTTCAAGAAGTTTGTGGAGGAGCATTTTCAAGTGAGAACTATTGCACAATTTGTTGATATGTTACAGAATCACCACTCCTGGGCCCCCGAGTCTCTTTTTGACTAATACCTCTTCCTGCAACATGGTCCCTTGATCTCCTTCTACTTCTGTACTTGTTCCTTGTCTAGGGTCCATTCTGAAGGCCTGTTTCATCCTTGGGGTGCTGAGCCTGGCTGGATGGAACCTTAAGCTCTTTTGGGACCTCTGAATGAAATATCTTTAAGGCCCACTTTATTTTTATTGATCACTTCTTGCAGCATGACTTGTAAGTCACCTCCAACTATCAGAGACCTCTTTAGGAAGTCTTGGGGCCAGAAAGAAGGGAGTCAGCTCAGCGAAAACCTTGTCCTACATATTCCCTGTCCTTCTTTAAGAGCATAGTCTTAGACTTAGTGTCAGGAGGAAATGGAGAATAAGCAGGTCCTCTAAGAATGTATTATGGCATAGGAGTCTGTGAGGGAAGCAGACACATTCAGCCACAAGTTTTTATGAGTGCCCACCCTACCAGTTAGCTGGTAACAACCCTTGGCCCTTAATGCCTATGAAGACATGTTTGACCACTTTCTGCTTGTGCTACTTATCTGCTGGGGCTTGGCTGGGCTCTTCTTGGTGGTGGGTTTATCTCAGGCTGAAGGAACAGCCCCTGTGTGGAGCAAGCAGCCCCTGAGGCAGAGATGGGGGGTGTCCTGCAGGGTTGCTCACTACAGTTAAGCACTTCAGCCCAAGTGAGACACACTCCATGTTGGTCATACTCACCCTTTAGACTCTTTCACCTGACCCTGTCCAACCGCAAGACAGCTCTACTACCATGTGCCCAGGAGGCAGCACACCCTAAATACTATCGCCATTTCCACACCACTGGCTACTGCCTCCATCCAGTCTGTGCTAGGTACTTTTTCTAGCCTTTGGGAACTTTCATGAAATAACACTAATTCATTTCTGCCTTTGTTAAGGTTATATTTGAATGGTGGAGGTAGACAGTAAGCAAAGAAGTAAAATATGTAGTGTTTTAGGTAATAGGAACCATGAAGGGAAATAAATCAGGAGGGAGTGAAGCCTGTGTGTGTGTGTGTGTGTGTGTGTGTGTGTGTGTGTGTGTGTGTGTTGAGGTGTTCCCTGAAATAGAAGTACTTTTGAGGAGCTACACTGGGTGGTCATGGTGTCCTCTTTAAAAAATGCCATGTACTTGGGTTTGCCTTTTGACTATTTGTGGCAAATACCTACGCTGCTCAAGGAACTTATTTGGCCTTTCATTTCTAACTTGACTGCCACATTTGTTGATCGAATTTGGGCTCTGAGATACAGTAACTACCTAAGATTTTGAAACAGAAGAACCCTTAAGAGATTTCAGGTAGATTAATTCTCTCTTTGAAAGCAGTTATTGAGCTCTTGAATTATTGATAACCTTCACTGTCATCTCCCTCTAGTTATTTGTCTCTTTTTGTTTCAGTCAGCTTTAGTGATGAAGAGAGCCTGGTTAGTAAGTAAAATATACTGGCTCTTAATTGGATTTGTGGGATTACTATGATAGTCAGTTCTAATTCTTGAAGTTGACTTTCCTGTTTTTTCCTGTACTTTCATTCACTGGGGGAAATGGTGCATATTTACATATGGTACATTTATTCACATTCTAGTGAAATACCATTTATGTAACACAAAGTGTAAAATTATCTTGTACTTCCCAAGAGATATTCCTGCCTTTCCCACCTCCCTCCTCAGAAGACACCCAGCTGTTATGTCTCATCTTTTTTCAGCCCTGGGAACAGCATTTAACTTAGTTTCCTTGACCTCTGGGGTCAGGAATTCTTGGGGGAAAAAGAAGAGACAAGAAACACTGGTTCCTCTCAGTCACAAAAGAATGCCATCAGGTGGCAGGCAATACTGCCCCCTTCCTAGCCCTGGCCAAGGAGCTGTCCTAAATAGCCATCATCCCTCCATTCCTTGTGAACAGAGGCACTGAACCTCATATCTTTGATCTTAAGTCACTTTCTCATGGCTGAGGCAGATACCTGACCTCTGTATGTTAAAGTGGGAGAGGCTTGTTCTGGTTCAGACTTTTATTCCCTAATTGATTGGTTCCAAGGCAGAATCAGCAGAGTGGAAGGGGCTGGGCAGAGGAAGCGGATAGTGAGTAGAGGCTTACCCTTCTAGGTCATGTACCCCAGAGCTGCCTGTCACCACACTCCACCTCCTGATAGTAAATCAGCTATGACTCATGGATGGCCTAATCTACAGACAAGCATAGCGTGTCATGACCCAATCATCTTCTAAACATGTGGCCTTGGAGGGACATTCGAGATCTAAACCAATTTTGCCTCAGTGTTGTGTTTCTTGACTCCTTGGGGAAGTTTTATCTTTTAAATATCTTCAAATATAAATACATGCTTATTCTATCATATATTTCTAGTATATACTAAGTGTGAACTCTCTCAACCCTTTTGCTTAGTGTTGGGGGCCATAGTTAAGCAAGTAAGCATCAAAGGGCTCAGCAACATATTAACCAAGAATGGAATTCTATTTTTTCCTTGGAAAATGCTAAAGCAGATGATTCAAAACAACATTTCCTTTGGTTTTTGTTAATGGGAATTGAACTAAGGACCTTGCACTTGCCGGGCAGGTGCTGTGCTGCTGAGCTATCTCCTGGGTCTGTAGCAGAAAATCTAGTACATCCTTTTCTACAAGAATCTGATGTTATTTTCCATCACTCTTGCCACTTTCTCTGTGAGATTTATGGAGGTACGGTTTTTGCTCTCCAGAAAAGCTTCTAAGTAACTTTGTTGCAAGTACTTCTTAGGTTTCCCACTATTATGATATTGAAGGCTCCATCAGGAAATTGATTGACATCTCCACCTGTGGAATGTCTGAATAAATTGTGAAAAGCCATCCACTTTTTCACTGCTGAGGGCTACAAGGACTCTGGGAGGAACTCCGGTGTAGATGGGTGGCTGGTTGCTTTGGGTCTGTCTCTTGTGCCTTGGACACTTTTGACCATATGTGAGGCAAGCAGTAGAGGCTATACAAACTTTTCATATGATTTTCTGGAGAGAAGGTAGGGTGCAAGCTATTTGAGAATGCATTTGGAGGCAGGCTACACTAAGATGTTGTTGCATTTCTTGGCCCAGAGAATCGCATGATGATTGATCTTAAGGAGCACAGGTTCCTAGTTCAGGGTGTCTCCCACATTTAATGAGTCCTAACTCAAACAGTTCCTCCATTGTGAATGTAGCTGTCTGTTCTTACTCAGCATCATCTCTAGAAATGTCATACACAGTGTGCTTCCATCAGTGTGTGGCTCGCAGAAAGCTGGCTGCAAGCATGAGTTCTCATTCTCTCCCAGCCCATTTCCTGGCACGGGGAATTTCTGAGTCTGTGTCCTGGAGGCAGTCTTAGGAAGCTTGCACAATGTTAGGGTGGAGGTGGTAGAAAAGTTGAGTGAGAACTTGGTCCAAAAGATGGAGAGTGGAAAAGGAAGCCTGCAGGGTGGGGCTGCCTCCACCTGTCTGTGTGGTCCAGGCCAATCAGGATGGTGCACAACAGCGAGTTAAAATCTCTAGTGTGGCTGGGTGACAGTAATGGTTCTGCCTGCATGAGCAGAGACTAGAAACAGTACAGAAAGAGTCTGAGTCTTGACACTAGTTGTCCGTCTTTGTTTTTTTTTTTTTTGTGGGACCGGGGTTCAAACTCACGACCTTGCACTTGCCCAGCAGGCACTTGTGCCTCGGAGCTATCTCCCCAGCTCCCCGGTCTTTGTTTATATTGGCCACAGCTCTGGTGCCTTGGCTAAGCCACTTTTTTTTACTGAGATTCAGTTTCCAGTTTCTTGAACTAGGAATGGGCATGAAGTGAGTGTCATGCTACAGAGTCATTGAAGGGTCACAAAAGAAAGATGAAGGTGTTTAGAATGATATCTGGCCTGGGTGCAGGAATAGTCGGGAGCTGGAGCATTGAGACAGTGGAGAAAGAGGAGATTTCCCAGATACTTGGCTTGCCATTTCTCAGACAGTCTGAATTCTCTTCAGGGACACAAAGACTGAGCTCGAGTCCTCTTTGTCCTATGTAGCTTATTCTTTTCCTGCCCTTAGGACTCTATTCAAATGTCCTAATCTTTTAGAGAATTTTTTTCTCATCATCAGTACTAAAAGGTGTTCCTTATTTTCTTTTCCAAATTTTCTTTTCTTCTGCTTCACAGCCTTTATTACCACCTGAAAAAAAAAAAAAAAAAAAAAAATTGTTGTAGTCACTGTTGTCTCCACAGCACCCAAACTACAGTTGGTGCAGGGTAGGTGCTCAGCCAATTTACTGAGTAAATCAGGATCCTACAAACTCATTCTATAAAGGGCCAGGTAGTAAATATTTTAGACTTTGTGGGCTCTACGAGCTCTGTGGCAGCTGCTCCACTCTGCTGTTTATAGGAAGCATGAACAATGCGTAAAGGAATGAGCATGCTTGTGTCTGTGAAGTTGGTTTGGTGTGCGGGCTGCAGTTAGCCAATGCCTAGAATATCAGTGCACAGTGCGGGTCAGGAACAGAAGGGAGTGGCTGAAGTGGTTTGTGCATGCTGGGACTAGAGCCTTTGGCAGTGCCCATCATCATTTGGGGATCCAAGTATGGAACTGGAGGCTAGGTGGGGCCTCCTCTCCTTGGCAGAGGGGCTCCTTCCATGTTCTGTACAGAGTTTGCTAAGCGTAAATACATGGCAGAGGAATTAATTGTATCAAATCTCTGTATAAGAACAAGAAACCTCATTGATGTGTTCTAAGTACTGATTTTAAAAACCATGCTTTATCATGTTTTGCTGACACACAATTAATTCTAAATATATAGGGGTACAGTGTGGCCTGTAATACTTGTACAGAGTATAATGATGAGATCAGGAGACCTGGCATAGCCCACATCATAGACATTTACCATTGCTTTGTGTTGAGGATGTTGAAAATCCTCTCTCCTGTCTATTTTGAAATACAGAATTAACTGTAGCTAATCTATGGTGCCATGAAACACTAGAAATTATTCCTCTTACCCAGCAGCACCTTTGGGCCCATTAGACAGCCCCTCTCCATCCTCCCTCCCTCTGCCATACCCCCACCAGCCTCCCAAGTCCAGTGTCTTCCATACCAGTAGTGGAGTGCTTTGCTCGCAGGGAGACTCCAACCTTGAATCTGAGATTTTCCCCTTGGTGTGTTGAGTGACTCCAACCTTCAGATCTGCTCGTCGTGCCCAGTGGAGCTCTCCCACCATGGTGTGGTGCAGGTGGAATGGGCAGGTACAGTCCTGGGCTGGCAGTGGAGCTAGACGCCCACTGTAGAGAGACTTTCTTGGTTTTTCTGCCCCACCTATTCTCAGATTCTGCCTGACTTCAGCATATTCATACTTCCTGAAGGGAGGGGGGCGGTTGGTTTTGTAGCCTGGCAAATTATTTCTTGTGGGTTGTGTGTGTTGGTGGCCATTTGGTTTTGTCCTTCAGGGGACAGGAATTAAATCTGTACTCTGATCAACTAAGACCAGTTGTCATTTTAGTAATAGGTTAGAGTTATTGTTTATACATGGCTAAAAAGATTTTTTCAATCTGATAAAATTCTCTGAGCTCTGGCCTTAGCTGGGCAGGCGCCTTAGCCCTGGGCATTGCCTCTGAGTGGCCCAGGGCCGTTTGGCAGTGAATTGCTTTCTGTCTGGTTCACCATGCTGTGCTTCTGGTGAACACTTCTTTTAGTAGAGTTGAGAGCCTGTTGGGAACATCTCCATTTACCCCACACTCTCAGAACTCAGAATTTTCTCCTGGAAGGTAGAGAAGTGAGTACCGTTTAGAGCCTGATCTCTTCATGGTGAGTCAGTGTATGTGAGCTGGTTGAAGCCGTCATCAGTCTTATGTGCTTACAGCTCAAGGGAATCGAGGGACTATGAAGATAAGTTTGAGGTGGATTCATTTCTGGCAGTGTCTACCACACTATTGATTATTCTCCTTTGTCCCTTTTCTTTCACTTCTCCTCTCCTCCCTTCTTTTCTTCTTTACCTTTCTGTCATTTTCTCTTTTCCCCTCAGCTCTCCAGTTCATCTTCCCCTGGGGTCTGGCAGTTTAGCCTTAGCTTTGACTCTTGGGGACTGGAAGTCCAGCTGATGAGGTATAATGGGATTCAGCTCTGGCCTGGTGTGAAGTGCACGGCCTTAATCCAGGGGTGCTTCCAGAAGAGAAAGGTGACACCCAGCAGCACCTTGAGCAGGGGCTGGTGGCATCAGGGCCAGACACTGGAGTGGAATCCAATTCCAAGCAAGCCTATGTTTCAGAGACAAATGTCGATGTGAGCACAGGGAAGCTCGTAGACCTTGAGCTCGGGCAACACAGGGCAGAGACACTGGTAGGAGATTCAGGAAGCAGGGATTTAGCCCAGAGAAAGAAGATGGGAGAGCAGGATGGGAACCTGGTTGGACAGAAACCAGGACGGAGCTGGAGCTTCAAGCAACTG
Source organism: Myocastor coypus (assembly GCA_004027025.1). NCBI lineage: Eukaryota > Metazoa > Chordata > Mammalia > Rodentia > Myocastoridae > Myocastor > Myocastor coypus. The sequence continues at coordinate 14,243 of PVJA010015407.1, read as the reverse complement.
ACTCAAGATCTGCAGCTTTTAAAATTTATTCTTATGAAATACAATTACTGCTTTTGTAGCAAATGTTATCTATTGGGTAAGTTGATTTTTTTTTTTTTTTTCTAAGGGAGAAGCTTTATCCTTGGTTCTGTGGTGAACACACTGAGAACCCAAGGGGTGGGATTTTGGCCCTGGGGGCTCAGGAGGCTAAGAACAAGCAGGGCCTTACGTTTTCCAAATATTTCTTCTGTTTTTTAATTTTTATGTCATGACCAAATTTATTTTTAAATTTAATTAGGTTTATTGATACAACGTAGGTACATATAGTGATTCCACTGTAGCAGGCCTCAGGGGCCAGCGCATCTCCATCCCTGCATCATTTCACTCAGGCCATTTGCCACTTACTCAGTAGTTGTTTTCTGTCTTTCACACTTAGCTGCACTTTTACTGCTAAGGTCTCTGAGCCCAGAGAATCTGTGACTCATGAATGAGGAAAGCCTTCATTGTGTCTCTTGAGTCAGAATTCAATCCACAACTCTGTCCACACTGTCTTGCTTTTCCCTTCATGTGAAATCAGGAAATTAATGTGAATGTATGCTGTTTGTTCAGATATAGCACATTGCTTTACAAGAAGAGCTTTTTCTTCTCCATCAGACTCTTGTATAAAGTTTGTCTTTCGTTCCGATAGAATAGTAGTTGCAGTAATTTTTTTTTTTTTTTGTTTTGTTATATAGCTCTGATGATATGACCAGGACCAAGAAGAGGATGAGCAGCTGAGTGCCTCCTAGGTACAGTTATTATGCTTAGAGCTTTATATCGACCACAAAAGTCCTGTGAGGGGCCAGTGAGATGGCTCAGTGGTCTAAAGCACCTGCTGAGGAAAGTTCAGGCAAGCACTGGGACCACTCCTCGATCCCTGGCACCACATGCTGTGCCACCCCACCCCAGGGTGGCCTGAGCCAGCCATCACACAAACAAATCAGGTTTAAGGGGAAAAAGAAGTCCTGTAAGGAAGATATAATTATCTGGATCTTACAGGTGAAGTTGAACAGAGTCCTGGCAGAAAGAGAGCCTTAGAGCACAGTCTGTGTTCACCTTGTTCCTGGTCTCTTTAGGATACAGAACGTGAGATGCTGTTGGCTCCTCAGCACATGGTGTGGGTAGAGCAGTTGGTACCTGCAGAAAAAGGTGCTTGAGACCGTAAAGGCACTGTGATATGTGATGCTGACAGAGTGGGAGAGACTGGACTGCTCTGTCTCTCTTACCTCTGAGGACATGGGAGAAGGAAGATTAGCATATGTTCATACACCATTCGGCACCCTTTCCTGGACTGGCTTCTAGGTTGTGGTGAATACCATATTTTCTGTTAGTCAAAGCATTCATAATACTCATATAGCAAAGATAGGAAAGAAAACTAATCAAGTGCTGGACCATAGCTCTGTTCAGAGCCCCCTCCCTGTGGTTTAATTTTTTTTTTTTAATCTGTGGTCTTGGATAAAAGTGTGTTAAGGATCGGTGGTATCCTGTCTGTTTCCTATCTTCAGCCCTTAGCACATTGCACATTTCATAAGAGACATTTGCCTGGAAGAGTACTTTAGATAAAGTATTATGAATAGAAAACCACTGGGAGTTGTCCATGGTTGTTATGACAGAGTGATTACTCTTTTGGGCTGGCAGGAAGCAAAGTAGGTAAAGGAACACAGTCCAACAGTCAGTGGATTGTAGGTCTGGAAATTGGGATTCTGGTCTGGATTCATCCAGTATACCTTTGTAAGTTTAAATGATTGATTTGCTTGGGCCTAACCATCCAGAGAAACCAGGAAACTAGACTACAAATGATTTTTAGGTCCTTTCTGTTGCTAATATTCTGTGATTCTGTAATTCAGATTTAAGGGGATTTATGTAGGTCATTTGTTAGGATTACACCGGACCACTTGGATTGGTTGAAATTATAATGTAAGAACTCAGTCTGAAAAAAAAAAAAAAAGCAGTCATCTCTCAGGCAAGTTGGTGCAAGTATCTGTAATCCCAGCACTTGGGAGGCTGAGGCAAGAGGATGGCTGTGAGTTCAAGACCAGCCTGGGTTACATAGTGAGTTCAAGTCACTGGGTCTGAATTACCCAGTTGGACCTTATCTCAGGAAACAAAACAAAACCAAAAAAAGCAACAGCAAAAAAGAACTTAGTCACGTCTTGGAATCCTTCCACCCTATAGAGGTGGGGGGCGGTGAAGGGTGATTAAGAGGTTAGCGTTCTGGGCTCCCTGTGCTATACCACTATGAACCTTTATCTGGGGAGGGCTTGGAAGGGTGGAAGGAATGTGGACTCTGGAGCTTGGGGTCCTGGACTTCATCCTTGTGGTACATCCTCCTGAGCTGAAGGTTTTGAATGATTTTTCTTCAAGGTAAAATGGGAACATTCTAAGTGGGAGTCTACTCTCTCTGTCAGAAGGGCAAGTAGGCATAGAATGTCATGATTTTGGGGTGGTATATGGGAATTTTCCACTGTGGCTTTAAACGGAAGATAACTGGTGGAAGTTTTTTTTTTTTTTTTTTTTTTTTTTTTTTTTTTTTTTTTTTTTTTTTTTTTTTTTTTTTTTTTTTCTTCTGCTTGTTAACTATGGTCAGAATCTTCAGTTACATTGCTGATGGGGACAGGATGGTATCAGGGGAATTTAATAACTTCAGATAAGTAAACAACTTCAGGCATAGATTAGATCCTTAAATAAAGGTCAGAGAAGCATCTAGAATATTAAAGTGACAGGAACACAGGTAATAAATATGCAAAGTCAAATTAGTATATTCCCTGTGCTTCCTCTAGTGTCATGGTTCCTAAATCAAACTTTGAGAAGAGATTCTTAGTCTGAAAAACTATGCATTTAAGTACCACATTCTTTTAACTATAAAATGATGTTAAGCTCTATTTTTTCCCACAACTTTCAGCAATTGAAATTACTGCTTAATGTACATGTCACAATGGGTTGAAATTAAATGCCTGCTGCTTATTCCTCTATGTGGGCTCTGATGAGAATATTGCTGGTGGATGGTGTGTGTGTGTGTGTGTGTGTGTGTGTGTGTGTGTGTGTGTGTGTGTTCATGAGCAAAAGAATTGACTTTTTGAAGCTGGCCGACAAAGTGAGATAGTGATATCAAAGCGCTAATTTACATATTTCTCTTGGAAAGAAAGAAAATCAATTCTGGTGGTACAGTTCTATTCAGGGAATGCCATTGTAGTTTGGTCTAATAACATATTTTAGGATGTGTCTGAGACCCATTTACTATTGCTAATTGAGGTTTGTGATTCCAGGACTTAATTACAGAACCAAAGATAGAAAATAATGTAGGAATCTGGGGCAGTTTAAATACATTCTATTGATGCATCATTTTTTTAAAACATGTGCGTCATTGAGAAAATGAATTACAATAAACAGTTAACATCTTTAGGTAAATTAGTGTTGCTCAGGAAATGGCATGCCGCCTCTGTTTTTTTTTTTTTTTTTTTTTTTTGAGACAGGGTCTCACTATGCAGTTCAGGCTGGCCTTGAGCTCACTTTTGTAGCCCAGGCTGGTCTCGAACTCGCACCAATCCTCCTGCCTTAGCCTCCCGAGTGCTGGGATTACAGGTGTGCGCCACCACGCCCGGCCGCGTCTGTTGACGTGAACAGTTTGTGTAAAATTCTGTCCATGCCCTTCCTCCATTCACCTTCTTCTTCTCAAAAGGTGTTAAGATAGCTAACAGCCGCACAGAACTCAGCAAGGGGAATAGTTTAACAACAGGTAGGGACAGAGAAGGACAGAAGTGTAGAGCAAGGGCTCTCACTGTTGACAGTATTGACATTTGGGCCTGCATAATGCTTTTTGTGAGGGGACATCCTCCAAGATGTGACCCCAAAATGACGCCATAGTTAGTGTCCCTCAGTGTGAGTTGAGAACCACTGGCTTAAGAGAATGTAACGAAGTCTGCCCAACAATAGAGTCGCAAAGGCATGGAGACCATCTGATTGAGATGGGCTGTGCCATGCTTGCTGCTGAACGGCTCTGGGCTTTGTGGGGGGATTTCTAGGGACACAGTAGAGAAATACACCTAGGTATGTGGTACACAGGCTCGCAGGGCAGCAGACTCAGCTCAGCAGTGGTACCATTAGTTTTAGGGAAGAGAACCGGAAGGTTCTTAGGCAGGTGTCTCTCTTTCTACCTTGAATGAAGTTCCTGGCAGGCAGGGAGTCTTGTCTGTTTATTGCTCTTTTGCCCACTGCTGTGCTCAGAGCAATACCTGGCACAGCTGCTTAATAAATATTCAGAAAAGAGATGGGTCTTGACAAGTTGGACACAGTGTGTTGCAGGCCTTTGCTCACATGTTTATAGAACAGAGTGTCTGGATTTATAAGGCTGTTTCTTACAGTATCATTAAGTGGAAATACATTCTGGGTGGTATCATCTAAAATGAATGTCAGCAAAATCAGTAAAAGGGCCCCACCTCAATGTGGTACAGGATTGTCATTCTTGGTGATCTGACTGGAGTCTATAGTTAGATTGAGGATGCTGGGGAAAGGGCACTGCATATTCTTCAGGCAGTGTAAAGAATAACTAATGTGTTTTGCTTTTCTAGAGCAGAGGTATGAGTGCTAGAGAGGTGCCACATGGAGGGGCTCCTAACTAGATAGCCACATGCTTTGCCGGATGGAAGGTCAAGAGAAGGGCAACTCAAGCCCAAGTCAGGAGGGTGGTGATGATACTCACAAGTGCTGTGGGTTGTCTGTACTGTGCCAGCCCTCTGCACATACCATCTCACACATCCTCACTACCTCTGAGGTCTGTCCTCCAGGCAGGAGCATCTTGCCCATGGCCCAGCATTGGCACTGTGTCCCTATCATTCATAGGCAGGGTAGGCTCCTCACCACCATATGCTCTACATCATGCCAGAATGTGGCTGAAGACACCCAGGATGGCATCTGATCTTGCCTTCAGGTTTCCCTGCTCCAGAATGTAGGCATTTGGCCTGATATAACTGTACAGCAGTTTTAAACAAATTCTCACAGTAGCTATAAAAACAGAAACAAAAACAATAAAATTGTAGTCTGCTTCCTCGAGAACACTATATTATGAGGAACTTGCAGGGATATGTGGCTAAATAGTAAAAGGGATGGCATTCTCCATGGGAATGTTAGTGGTGACCACAGTTAGCTTCTGTTATATGCTTACTAAAGGATGCTTTTGGAACAAGAGCAAACAGCACAGAAAGAGTTAATTATTTTAATTAGGACACCATGAGCTAGTTCAAGTCTGGGCTTCTAACCAGTGTGGAATCAGAATGAATTCAGTGACTGAACTATAGAAACCTGTTCTATCAAAAAAACCAAAATATTGATTATAGACTCTGTATTAAACATAAATAAAATCCAGTTTGAAATATAATAAAATCACTTCAGATTGCCAGTTTGATTCTTTCATCGGACAGCAGGATCAAGAGAAACAGATCATACATGCTTAAGAAAGACTATGTGCATAGTCCATGCAGTTTTATAATTCAGGTATTTTTATATTTCTAGTTTCTTGGTAGATTTAATATCGAAACACAAAAATGACTGAACAAGATCCTCATAACCTGTATTAATAGTCTGTCTCTCTTCTTCCCTGTAAAGACTTTACCAGCAAGCCATATTATGTATGCCAGTGACATTGGTGATCCCTTTGAACTGATGAACTTTGCCCTCAGGGCACATATTCTGGATGGGCCTTTAAAATGCATGTGTCACATCTTGAGAATGAATGCACAATTATAGAAGAAAGGAATGTGGCTAGAAAAGGTTGGATTGATAGATGCAAGTGAATATGCTAGTAGGGATACAGTTGAAAGGTCGGATAATTCATTATTTAGGAATCACCTTCAGGGGTAGCCCTGTTCAAAAATTGGCATATCAGTTTTGTATAGAGTAAAGGCACTTTGAAAATATGCCATTGACTGTATCCTAAGGGTCTTTTTTCCACACGTGAAATGTTGAATTTTGTCGCAGTAAGAGTGACTTATTTAGATATTCATCTTAAGTAATGTTTCATGTAATTTCTAATTTTGAACAATAAAAGCTCTTTATGGCATGTGTTTTCTATTTTTTCCTGTTGTTGCATTTTAACTAAACACCAGAGATTAACAATTCATTTATTCCTTCCACAAATGTTACAGGCTGCATTTTATATACAGAGCCCTGTTCTAGGGATGGAGCTGGTAAATAATTTCATGTGACTTATGTTTTAGCAGAGAAAGAATAGCAAGAAACAAATACAAAAGGGCTTGTATGTCATGAGGCAATAGGTACTGTAAAGAAAATTAGAGAATGAAGTTACACATTTTACATAGGTAATTGCAGAGAGCTTCCTGCAAAGAGAGCATTTGGGTAGGGAGGCATGAGATGTAAAATCTGCAGTGTCTTTTGGGAGAGAAAGTGATATAGGTAAGGTCTGGATGGAAAGTCACTTGGGCATTTGAGGTCTTACAAGAAACCAAGGTGAATCAAAATGAGAGGTGGATACTGGGGTCAGAGAAGTTGGAATAGAGATAGACTGCTGATTTTTGTTCTGCACAGAAGTACCTTGGCAGGACTCTGCCAAGGAATTGAAATATTTGGCTTGTAGTTTGGAAGGGTCATTGTCTGCTGTATTAACACCAGGGTAAAAACAGAGAAACCCTATTGACAAGCCATAAGAGAGTTTACAAAGACATGAGCAAAGTGCTGACAGTAGCAGTGGTGATGTGATAGGCTACTAAGATGCATTCAGAAAGGGGAGCTACAGAATATGCTGGTTAAGTGTGGAATGAAAAGTAAATGTTAAGAATACATAAGAGCTCAAATCAAGTGATTCATATGATCATTGCTAAAGTGTAGAAACTATGAATTAGAGAAAGGCACTTGAGCATGATAGTGTCTGGGACACAAGTTAAGGCTGAAAGCTCAGTGTTCATGGACACTGCTGGTCTGCTTTTTAGCAGTGGGTGGACAGGATAATTTGGGGATATGGGCATGGTCAGGCATGCCTAGACAAGCTAATGAGACCATGCCTGAGAAAAATAGGACTGTGAAAGGAGCTTGGTTCATGGTTCTACATTCAGTCTTTAATGTAAGGAAAGAAATGAGAAAGAGAGAAAAAAAAAGGGAGACAGAGACAGAGACAGACACAGAGAGACAGAGACAAACAGAGACAGAGACAGAGACAGAGACACAGAGAAAAACCAACAGATAGACAGACAGAGATAGAAACAGAGACTGCCTTGTAATTCATGCAGACAGTGGTGATGAAAGTGATGGCAGAGACCCTAATAATTAGGCCCAACCTCAGAAAAGATTTGCCTTCAGTTTGATTTTATCTTCACTGAGAAGCCATGTATAATCATGGTGATTTTTTTTTCTGTTTTCTGCACTTGTAGTTTGTAATACAGTAACACAATAGGTATGGATGATAAATACAGAAAACATTCTATTACATGAATTATACATGGTTAGCACTTCTATGGGATTTATAATTTAGGAAAGTTGTCATGAAAGCTGCATTGGGTTCACCTTTGCTGTGTACTTCTTGTCCAGGATGCTGTTGTTTTCGTGATGGGTTGCTAGCATGAGCAGTGGCCCAGTGCTTCTGTGTAATGGTTTGCTGCCCTGCTGTCTGTCTGCTTTCCAACTGCAGTGATGGACAGATCTTCCTTTGCAAAGTGTTCTTTGGTTCTACTTGGAGCTAAAGGAGTTTGCAAAAATTAATGTCAGAGGTTTTTTTTTTTTTTTTAATGTCAGAGTTTTTGATCCAACCCACGTGTGGAACCAAAAGTTGCTACTGGTGAATGTTTCCATCCAGGGTATGTGGCAGCTAGCCATGCTGTGTGACAAGGGAGCAGGATCTGGCTGTCCAGGAGTCCACTATCACCTTCAGGAGGAACATGATGAGTATTTGGATCATTTGGAATCAGGGTGGGCACCAGCAAAGTTTCAAGACACCTACTATTGTCTTTAAAATCTTTGTAGTGTGAAGATTGGGTTCAGGGAAGTTAGAATGCATTAAACTGAAATCAGTTAGAGGACAGTGTCCATTGTGACACATTTGATATGCACTGTAAGCTCCAGGGTGTGATGAAGTGTTTTTAAAGGGATCATGAGTGTTGAATGAGGATAGAAAATGGAAAATAGATTTCAGGTCTGTGGTGGACTATTTTGAGAAGCTGTGATGAATTGTAAAAGGAATACTAAAGCCACTGACAACACAGCAAATTTGGAAAAATGATCTATTTAGAGAGAGCCCTGTTGGGAGTGTGAATTGATATGAAGAAGGAAATGGGATCTTACAGCATGGAACTGTGCTTATAGCTTTTTCTACTCATACTGTGTTTGAAACGTTTGCAACTCTCATGGTTTTCTGCCTGAATTTTTCTGGATTTGAAATAATACTCTCCTCTTGAGGTTATGTTTCTGATTAAAAACCTTGGTTTGGGGATTAATAGCTTATAGATGGATATATGGATATATATCTATACATGTCTATATATGAAAGAAAATTGTCTTTTATTTTACCTTTACTTTGTCTTTTAACTTGTTTCATGTCTGTTATGACTTTGTTGGAAATGTGAAGAAACTGTGACTTTTTACTTAGGGGTTATCTCCTTTCTTCTACTTATTTTTTCCACCCTCTGTTAATTTGTGATATAACACTCTTCCCCACAGTAATTAATTATATTTCTGCAAGCTGAATAAAAAATAAGTAGCAGAAGCCAGTGAACCTGAAACAATAAATATTTGTATTTTATGCAGCTGCCACTAGTAATTAAGAGAATACAACTAAGTACAAGAGACCTTAGCTTGCTTTATTGCTTGGAAGGGAGGTCATCCATCCATTCATAATGCATTTACTAGGACTAGAAGCTATTAAGGGACATTTTGTTGAATGTCTATGGCACATTGCCACCTTGTGGCTGCAAGTTTTCCTTGTAATGGAAAAGAGCAACTTAGCAATGTCTGTATGGTACATACTTATTTTGTTTTTCCTAGCTTTTATACTTGACCTTGACAAACCTAAGACACCTTATACAAATACTAACAGCACAGGATAGGTGAGCTTAAGTCTGAGTTCTTAGAAAAGGTATGCTAATGTATTAATGGGCAAAGCTCCATCATGCCTGCAAGTTATACTCAGGACCTGTAGGCTTGTGTATGTGTGTGGGGAGAGGGTGAGAAAGCACAAGTAATGGGGCCAATTTGCAGTGTGCCATTCACAAATGAATAGAGGGGCTCATTGTAGGACTCAGACCACTTTTTCATAGATGTGACTCTGTCTGAAAAAAAAAAAAAAGAAAAATAATTGGCAAGAAAAAATTTGGGTAAGGACATAAAATGGACAGAGAGGAAAAAGAGCATAACCTCTGCATTGTGTGGTAGCCTGACTGCGGTTCGACCACTGATTGGGGTCTGCGTCTTCTAGTAGCAGACGTGTAACTGTTCAGGTTTCCCTGGCTGAAATCCATTGTCCTTGAGATTTAAGGCCATGTGGAGGAGAGACAGAAATCCTTATTTGGAGGCCCAGGAGGGTGCTGACGTAAGGAACAGCAGCCTCAACATATGTCTGCTGATGATTACGGCTCCTCTGGAAGGGCTGTTTCCTTTACAAGAATGTTCTGGAATCCTTTCCCCTCCTGACCTGGCTTGGATCCTGGAGTGCATAGAAAGCTAGTTCTTCAAGGGCCTCTCACTAAAACACTAACTGGCAGCGAAGTAGAGCAAAGTCCTCAGTGCCAGGAGCTTAAGATGGCTCCTTGTGAAGTGCTTGAAACCCAGCTGTTGGCTGTTGCTAATGATAACAGCTGGGTTTAGAAGGAAAGGTGACATTTCGTTGCCCCGGAGTTAATGGGATCTGTTCTAGCTCAGCTAACTTGGGAGAGGTTGAAGGCAGGGTCAGGTTTCTTTCAGGGCAAAAATTTTGACTATACTGCAGCTCATAGACAGAAAAATGGATGGTGACCTACTCCTTGAATTTCTTCTTCCTGTAAATATATTTGATAATCTTAATCTGAAAACAGTTCAGACATGTTACAAAATAATGATTCCTTTCCCCGTGAAAACCAAACAAATATCTGTCAAATATCTCTTAAAATGCCAGACTTTGGGCAATACTACATAAGCTTTACTGTTTTTAAACTTCTACAGAGTTGGTCCTTTTCTGTGCCAGCTGAAATTTCCATCAGTATCTCTTTATTTTGTGCTTAGTAATCTGAAGAAATGTGGATGCACTTGAATATTTTTATTCTTAATAATTACCTAGACATATATGTATGCATATATACTTCCTTGAAGGTGAACATTGAGAAGGTTTGGGACTCTTTAAGACTGAAAGGGTTTTTTGTAAAGGCAGAGTGGATCTTGAGATAAGTGATTGCTGCACAAGGGATTCTTTTATAGAAAGCTCTCTCTTGAAGTGACTTTGGTTCCTCTGATTCTTGTGACAGGTTTTCTTTTTAAAGACCATAAAGTCATGTAGGGGTGTATTGATTTTCATTAAGGGCTATGGGGCTTAGAAGTTTCTGTCCTGCACATATATTGAGAGCAGTAAGTGATTTTTTTTTTTTTTTTAAGAACTGAAGAAGTGATTTTTTCCTTCTCTGTAGAAAACATTTTACCTGGGGAGGAAGCATTGTCCACAAATAGACATTTTATATAGGGACCATGGATACACATACTTGCATTTGTAATTCATTCAAAGGAGCAGCTAATGCTTAATTTTTTTTCCCCTCTACTTAAATTCTTACAACTTTTTTTCTTTCTCCAATTCTGTATGCATATATCTGGTAACCTAAACAACTAAGTTGAAAACAACACGATGCAATACAACAAATACTGTCAAATTCAATTTTACTTAGTGAAGCTGTCATTTCTAAGTTCCTTATTACTATTTTTGTGTTCACTTTAAAAAAACTTTCATGAAACGATACCGTTCCTTTACTGGACCTTGGTTATTTGTGTTTTATTGCACAGAGAATACAGCATCACTATAGTAGTACTTCACTATTTTGTGGTTTGATTTCATATTCACTGTTTTGTGGGTTTTCAAAAAGTGTTAACCTAAATTATTTGTCATGGATTTTTCAGTATATCATGGGATTTTGCAGTACCGTACAGTATGTGTATGTTGTTAAAATTGTGTAGGTTTATGAGTTTAGAAAATGGCTAAGAACATTAGAAGTGTTTTAAAAGTGTTGGAATGGTTTATAAGACTGTGGGAAGGGTTTATAAATCCTTAAAGTATATATAAATACTAAAGTAAATACACCATCTCAACTGCGCCAATTTTCACTCATCGCGAGGGCATCTGGAAGGTAACCTCGACACTAAGTGAGGAACCTCGGTACTGAACAAATTTCATCATCTGGTTTCCAGTTGTAACCTGGATTCAGAATCTTCCTGAGGTTTCTTAATAAGCAAAATTGTCTTTTAGGTGGAATATCCTGCAATGAAATCCCCAAATTTCTAAGCTAGCAAGGTTTCAGACAGGATTGGGGGAGGGAAAGAGGCTGAGAGTCAGTCAATGGGTGCTTCTTGCTGGGTCATGTGCGCGTCCTCAGCAAATGACCACACTGTTGTTTTCTCTGCAGCTTGACCACATACTATCACCTCCGCCTATGCCATTTCGGAAATGCAGCAACCCAGATGTGGCTTCTGGTCCCGGGAAGTCACTCAAGTATAAAAGGCAGCTGAGTGAGGATGGCAAGCAGCTACGGAGAGGCAGCCTGGGTGGAGCCCTGACAGGTGAGCCATGCGTATCCCAGATCTGAGCAGGCCTTGTGTTTCTCTAAAGGCCTCAGTGTGAAATTCAGCTCGCAGATCATTTGCCAAACGGTCACATTATCTACACAGCAATTAAATTGATGGTTTCTTGGTAAGCTTTCGTGAAATATAATTTGCATGTACTACCCTGTCCCCATTTTGTATGCACATATATATGAGTATGGCAGGAGTGTACACCAGTGTAACTCCCACCCAGAGTAGAATATGAAATTAACTTATGAAGAGAAAAGGTTCATTTTGGCATAGTTTTAGGGACTTCAGTCCATGGCCACTTGGCCTGCTTCTCTGGGTTGTGATGGGCAGCACCTCATGGTGGGGAGGGAAGAAGAAGCTGAGGTAATCTAAACTGATCTGATGATGAAAATATGTAATATAACCATTGTTAACTTTAAACAATAAAAAATTGGAACTTGAAAAAAAAAATAAAAAGAAGCTGAGGTACCACTGTCTCCTTCAAGGGCTCTTGCTCAGTGACAGAAGACCTCACCCTATGCTTCACCTCTGAGGGATTCACTTCCATCTGCTAACACAACAGTGGGCACTACACAGGGACCTCTCTCTGGGCAATGATAAACATCTAAACTGTGGCAAGTAGGTTACGTAGACTGCCTTTTCATGTGCTTATTGGGCATTGATATACCTACTCTTAGGATATATCTGTTCACTTTCACTCATGTTTACTAGTGTAGTCAATGTTAAAATTTTAGGCACAGAAAAAAAATACTGCATGCTATTTATTGTGATTAAAAACTTGTCTCTGTATGTGAGCTAGTAAAAAAGTGGGTCTTGTAAAAGTACAGCCTAGAATAATAGTTACCAGAGCCTCAGAAGGGATGAGAAGTGAATGGTTGATGGATCAAAGGAAGAACTTCTTAGGTGCGGCAGCACAGTGTAGTAGCTATGGTTGACAGCTATTAAATACATATTTCAAAATAGCAGTAGAGAGGATTGTGAATGCTCCAAACATGAAGGAAAGAAAAATGTCGGAGGTGATGTATGTGCCAGTTATCACACCTTGTGTACCTATGTTGAAGTATTATATTGAAGCTCATATTTCTAATTAGTATGGGTCAATTAAAAACATTGTCCGTCCGTCTGTCTGTCTGTCTGTCTGTCTGTCTGTCTTTCTTTCTTTCTTTCTTTCTTTCTTTCTTTCTTTCTTTCTGACAGCATCTCCCTTTGTAGTTCAGGCTGGCCTGGACTCACTGTCTAGCCCAGGCTGAACTCGAACTCATGGTGATCCTCCTGCTTCAGCCTTCCCAGTGCTGGGATTACAGATGGATTACAGGCATCACTACACCTGACAATAAAAAGAATACATTTTGAAAAGATAAAAAGAAAACAATTACAGATAAATGTAAGACTTCCCAACTTTAAACAAGACCAGAAAACCCCAGTCATTCTTACTAGCATGAGAAATAACCAAATTGATAAAACATAGTTTTAAAAAAAGTAGCTCCCATTTCAATTTTTATTGCATTTAAAATGTCACATTAAATTCAACTTCAGTCACTAAAAGTTAGATTTCTTTGATCTGAATACTTTTTCCTTGAAACTTAAGTATTTTGAGGACACTTTATTGTTTTTTAAATCCCGAGACAATATTTTGTCTGTATAAAACAGACTTGTCTGCCAGTTCATAAATGGTCTGGAAAGTAAGTTGAATTACTTTTTTTTTTTGAGAGTTAGGGATTTTGACTTTGTGGAGATGAAATTCATGGGAAGAGAAAGGGGAGCATTTGTTCCAGAGAGACACACTATTCTTGTGGACCCTGGCCTCACACCAAGGGGAAGGAGATCATCATAAAGCAACAGTAGTTCTTTGAGTGTAAGGACTGTCATCATAAAACTGGAGTCCCTCTGAGGGTTAGGACTATCACCACAAAATGGCAGTGCTTTCTGGGATGTAGGGACTGTCATCACAAATGGCAGTATTTCCTAGAGTGTAGGGACCATCATCACAAAATGGTTATACTTCACTGAGCCTGAGGTACATGTTTTCACTCAGGTCTTTCTGGTGCTCTTCTAAGGCTTGTCAGGTCATTTTTTTGTTTCCTTTTATGAAAGCAGACCAATTGCTTTTTACTTTGGGACAGCCTCAGGACTAGGAGAGCCATGTTTAATTGGTAAGGGAATTAAATCTGAAAGATAAAAAGAATCCTAGGCTTATTTTATTAGGAAAGTTACTTGGATTGAACCATTTTTTTCACGAACAGATGCTCCCACCATTTTTGCTAATGCAGTTTACTGAAAGCCTTATATGATCTGAACCATAACATTTGGCCTTCAACTTTATTTTAAAAACAAGCAGGTAGTCATGATTCCCATCCTCAGAAGTTCTATCATTATAGAGGTAGGTTGTTGTATAGTCATTTTTGGTAATCAAGTCTCTGGTCAGATAATTTCTTGTTCTTCTTGTTCTTCTTCTTCTTCTTCTTTTTTTTTTTTTTTTT